>APFE030193619.1:67139-83827 GCA_000404065.3 Pinus taeda
ACAACAATTGGCGATTCACTGGGAGAAACAGTTATCTCTGAGAAATAGTGCAATATCTATAACTTTATCAATTTGGAAACCATTGAGGATAAAGAAAGCAATCTAAGAATAGTTAAATAAAAATTAAAGTCTGATTATAATGACAATTTTTTGTAATTCCTTTTCCAATCCTAAAAATAAAAACATTCTGGGCTTATTCAAGCTTTGATTGGTTGGTATAGATAAAGCAGAGAGCTTCTCCAACTTAGCTTTTAAGTTTACTTTGTTGTCATAGGTAGTGCCTCTGCTACTAGCAAACATTTATAGTCTCGATAGGGTTACCTTTTAACCATTTAATCATTCATTATCCCGTCCATCTAAGAGTATAACTTTTGAAAGATAAATTCAAAAAGATATGTTTACACATTTTTATTTTTTGTGTTTTTTATCCTTTCAATTTCTTTAAAAGATAAAAAGCCATTGTCCTAGTTTGGTGGCTAGCTATTGAAAATGCCATTCACTGGTTGTAATTGAACTGAACAAGTTGGCTCGTGATGAGACCCCTTGTCTTATGATTATAAGCCATTACCCTGTTTTGATATGCAGTATTGGTAATGTTAGTTTCATTAGTTCCTTATGGTCATGGTAAGCAGTCTCATGATGAGACCTCTCACCTTTTATATCAGACATATTTTACAATTACACTATGAAAAATCATAAACATAATGGATGGGGTGAATGACTTTCTTGCTAAGAGTCTATGGATGAAAATTTTAGAGTTGTAGATCCTAAGTTTGGAAAAGTCTTTACTTTTTTACAAATAACCTCTCTCGACTCTTTAAAACTTGGAATGATTTACAGTATTTTCAAGACTTGTGAAGATTTTACAAATCTAAAAGAGGTTCTCAGAGTTTTATTTTTTATCTAACCTTCTAAAACTGCAGTCTTTTCCTTAAAGGTTTCCATCTATCAAAAGTAAGTATTTACAATATTTCCTTAAATAACTTCCAATAGTAAAAGGTCAATCGAAGACTATTTACAACCTTATTTTCTACAAATAAAAATTAAAATAACAAAGTTGGATAATGAATATTTACAAGCAAGAAGGGGTTACCTCCTTAAGTAAATAATTTCTTCAAGATAAGCCCATTGACAGGAAGAGAATCTCTCTTTCTTGATAGGTCTTGCAATATGAACGTTGATGAGCCTATCTTCTCAATGATTTGAAACGGTCCAAGCCACATCTTTTGAAATTTAGTATGTTTTCCTTTGTCTTCGTGCGCTTTGTCCCATTTCAAAACAAGATCACCAATTTGTAAAAAAATTGGGCCGGTAGAATTTGCATCAAAAGAAGATTTAATAACCTGTTGATGTTTTGCATGTGTAATTTTGGATTTTTCCCTTTCCTCTTATAATTTAAGGATTTTATCATATCCTAATTGAATAGAAGAGGAGGGATAGAGATGGGAGTGCTAAGTTTGTTGGTATTACAGCTTCCTTCCCATACATGAAGTTTAATGGAGAAGTACCTATTGAGGCCTTTTGTGTGATACGGTCTACCAATAATGCAAATATCAAAGACTTGTGCCTATTCTTTTGATCCTGGTCAACAGTTCTCTTAATAATCTTAATAATATTTTTATTGGTTGATTCTGCCAAACCATTACCTTAAGGATAGTAGTTTGCAGAATACTTTAATTTAAATCCTCTCTTAAGTGCAAATTCAAATATGGTATTTCCAGAAAAATAACATGCATTATCAAAAATGAGAGCATTAGGTACGCCAAACCTGGTAATGATGAATTAATCAATGAATTCAATGATTGCATTAGAATTGGCTACCTTCAAAGGAATTGCTTCTACCCACTTCATGAAGTAATATATGGCTGTAAGGATATATCTATGCTGCTTGGAAGAATGTGGAACAATATCTCCTGTGATATCCAGTCCCCATTATTCAAATGGTTGTTCAATGTTGACTGGTTGTAAAGGAAAGGTTGATTTCCTTTGTCTTCCACTGGTAGTTTGGCATATTTTGCATTTCCTTACATAGTCATGGGCGTCTTTAAAAAAAGTGGGCCAATAATATCCAACATGTATTATCTTGTGAGTTGTTGTATCACCTCCAAAATATCCACCTGTTGGACCATCATGTAATTCCTGCAACACCTTTTGTGCTTCAGTTTTTTCAAGGCATCTTAAAAGAATCGAATCATAATTCCTTCTAAATAACACATCATCAATGATTTTGAAGTGTTTTTCTTTCAATATCAAGGCACGTTTGTTTTTGTAAGAGAGACTAGGAGGAGCATATACATTTTTTAAATAAAAGACCAGATTTGCGTATTGAGATTCAGAATTCATGATACTTATCTCGTTTATCTGAAGAGCATTATCTAAATATTCATGTTCTGGAATGTTAGAGGCTCTTGCTAATAACCTACAAAAACCTTGACCTCTTACAATTTTTGTTGGTTTAATATCTAAATCATATTCTTGTAATGTTGTAATCCAGTTGGCTCTCTTCTCTCCTACTTCCCTTTGGACTAGTAATTGTCTCACTGCCGAGAATAGGGCTATTACTTTTGTATGAGTTTTTAGGAGGAATGGCCTAAAGTGTTTAATAGACTTAAGCATAGAAAAAGCTTTGTTTTCTACTTCAGAATAATTAAGTTCAGCACCTTGTAAATTTGAACTGAAAAAGGATATGGGTGCCTCAATTTGTTGATCATTGATGTGCGTTAACACAACTGCATAAGATGTTTCGGATGCTAAAGTATACAAAATACAATGATTAGAAAAATTTGGAGTATTCAATGCAGGAGCATTAATGATTGCCTATTTGATTGAATCAAAGGCTTCTTTTTCATTCTATCCCCATTTGAAAACTGAATTTTTCTTAATTATGTTCTGTAAAGGTAAAAAAATCTGCAAAAAATCAAGAACAAATCTTCTTACAAAATTTATTTGACCTAAAAATGATTGCATTGATTTTTTATTGTGTGGAAGAGGAATATCAGAAATATCCTTGATACTTTCTAGATCAATATAAATGCCATTTTTAGATATGATAAACCCTAAGAGTTTACCTTCATCAAGAGCGAAGAATGATTTCTTGGTATTTAATGAAATCCCATATCTTTTACAGCGTTCAAAGATTTGTTTCAAATCATGTAAATGATTTTCTCTTTTCTTGGAGAAGACAGCTATGTTATCTAGATAGACAACAACTGACCTATTAATCAAACCCTTAAATGTTATATCCATTGCTCTTTGGAAAATAACTCCAACATTAACAAAATGAGAGGCATTTTCTGGTAGGCATATGTTCCCCATTTTGTTCTGAATGTAGTCTTTAGTCTGCCATCTGGATGCACCAGTATTTGGTTATATCCAGAAAAACTATCCAGAAAAGAGATTAACTTTGAACCGGCAACTAAATGAGGTGTCTGCTCCATTGTTGGTAATGGGAAATTATCTTTTTGGCATGCCTTATTGAGATTTCTGAAATCAATGCAAATCCTAATATCATCGTTCTTCTTCCTAACAGGTACTAAGTTAGAAACCCATTTCAAATGTCTGACTAGGAAAATTATCTTAGCTTTCAAGAGTTTATTCAACTCTACTTTAATCTGACTCTCCATATTCTAATGAATTTTCCTCAATTTTTGTTGCACAGGTTTCTCCTCAAAAATCATTGGAATTGTGTTTTGTATGATAGAAGTATCATACATTTTTAGATCGTCATAATTCCAAGCAAAAACATTTTTATATTTTTTCAGTAATCTGATAAAAGCAAATCTTTCTCTGAAGTGAGCCCTAGTTCCAGATTAATATTTTGTGGTTTGGCCTCAGTGCCAAGATTTATTAATTCAAACCTCAAAGTAGAACTTTGAAGTTTTGAATTAGTGACTTGTTTAAACCTATCCTTGATATCATAAATATCTTCAAGTTTGACCACAGATTTTGGTATGGAGTTCTCATTATGTCTTTGTTTTATTTGAATATCATGATCATTTTCATTAACAATCTTGTCATCATAAGATTTCTCAGAAAATAAGAAATTCAAAATGTCTTCATCATGATTAAATACCCGCCAATTCGTGACATTATCTAGAACAGATGGTCTAAAAATTAATTTGACTGAAAACCTATCAGGACTGTAATCTTCGGATGGAAGGATCTTAGAAGCAACATTAGCTAATAAATTAGTTGTTGCATTCTGATATTAGGAATAGGAGAAATATTAAATGCTAAAAAGTGAGATATGATGTCTTGAATCAAGGATTGATAATGCTTGAGATGTCTTGAAAGGCAATGAATAGTATTCCTTACCTGTTTGATGGAAATCTCAAAATCACCAAATACTTTTAGATATTGAATCTTCAAGCCTATCGTTTTATAAATTCCTTGAATCAATGCCTCATATTCAACAAAATTATTTGTACACTCAAATTCTAGTCTGCATGATAGCATAGTTTTTTGCCCTTCAAGACTAACTAAAATACATCCTGCTCCTGCATCGTCATTGGATTTTGATCCATCAAAATATAAAGACCAAAATGCAAGCTTATCTACAGGTTTATTTACAATTTCTTCATCAATAGTAACACACCTTGATGTATCTGTATGAGAAAAAAATTCTATCTGTGATGTGAAACTATTAACAGAAAAAGGTGATGATTGAGCATTAAAATTACCAAAGAATGATTCAGCAGAGTAATTTCCAAAAATGTTATTATTGAGAGATATGGGTTGATTTTCCTGCTCAAAATCCATTACAGTATGGGTCATGTGCTTCCCCCTATTGATTTTAATTTGATTTGGTTTCCCTTTATAGGGAAGCCACATATGAGACCAATCAATAGAAATGTATCCATGGAGTTTCTCAGACCAATCCCTACTTCAAATTAACCCATAAAACTCAAGGACGTTAGCAATAAATATATCAATTCTCTGGACTACTTTAGGATCAGCTGATAACCTAATGGTGACTGAATTAATCTCTCCTAAGACTCGAACCTTAGGCCAATCTAACTGAACAATACGTACTGTAGATTTTTGGGGCTTAATGTTCAATTTTGAGCAAACCGAGATTGGCATTATGTTTGATGAAGCCCCTGAATCTATTAAGCAGTTGTGCAGATTTCTATTGTAGATCTCATAGGTCAATAGAAAAGGAGGAGTATGAGAGTTAGATCTATCTCCGATCAAAACAGCATCAGTAGCATCTACTTTATCTCATGGTGGCTTACTTGTTCCTTAAGTCTCCTTGGATAATACAGCATTTGGAAGAGGAGAAGAAGGTACTACATTTAACTCTTTGAGCAACAATTTCTGTTGATGTTTGAGCTTACTAAGCTCAAATAAAGAAATATTCATTCTAGTCTTCTTCATGTCTTCAATAATGTTGTAATCCATAGAGTCAGAGACTACCAATGTCTTGGATGATGAGGTTGGATTGGAAGATGATGGTTGATTTTGAGTTGGCAACACTGGAGATTTCTTCATGGGAGCCTTATCTTTGGTAGCAAGGCTTGCATTTTTCTTCTTTTGAGTTGATTGAATAGGCTCTACAGCGATTTTACTTCTAGTATTGACTAGGAGAGCTTCCTGTTTGTTTTTAGTATCAGAATTAGGCAAATGAAGTCCCACATACCATGACATTCAACTATCTCATCTTCTTCAGTTTCTTCAATGAAAAGACTCTGTCTTCATCCTCGTCATTATCTGGATCTGACTTTACATTAGATATGGCATTAGGTGGTTTAAATTCAGCTCTTTTGAAGTTCCTAAATGGTTTTTTAGTGGAGGTTTCAGCTACTTGTTTATTCATATCTACCATTTCATTAGACATAGTCTTCAAAAAAATTTGCAAACCCTCCATTTTGTATGGATCTTTAGCTGATTTTTTTTTCGAATCATCTTTAAAAGTAACTTTTTTGGACTTTTTTCCTCAAGATAGGTTTTCTTTTCTAATGCGATAATACATTTCTCAACAGCGATCGCTTCTTTCATATTCTCTGCTAAGGTGGGCTTTGCATCTCTATCAATGAAGATGGCTATATTCGAAAGTAAAGCAGAAATATACCATTTGCTTCAGACCTCTTCACTGGGCTTAGACGTAGCAGGAATTTTATTTAAGAGCTTATTAAATTGTGAGTTGAAATCTTTAATAGGTTCTTTTGGTTCAGTTTTAGGATTGGAGAGATCATTGATTAATGTCGTTGTGGACCTATCATCTCCGAACTTAGTCAAAAACTATTCTTGGAAAGCATTCCAACTATTAATGGATCCTAGTGGTAATGAAAAATACCATGATCCAGCTACTCCCTGTAAGGTGTATGGGAAAAACCTCACAACAACATCTTCTTCTGTCACTCCATTTAAGTTTTTTGACAACATAAAGTTGTTTATGTGTTCTTCTGCTAGTATGCCGATTTCTGGATTAATATTTGGCAACCACTTTTCAGGGTGGGCCGATAATTGACTCAAGGGTGCAAGCATTGTGACTGCCCCTAGATCTATCCATGGCTGCAGTTGTGGTTGATTATGTGCCATTGTCGCACTAACAGTAGAGGAAGATGAGGAAGTAGTTGTAAGTGATTGGGTAAGGGATGTCACAGTACCTGTAACCTGTTGAACTATGATATGAAGTTGGGGAGTGGATGGTTAACTTTACAATGGATTTGATGAAATGGATGATGATGATGAAAGAGTCTCACTGTTAGACTCTAAAGGTGTCTTCCTAGCTCTTTTCCGACTAGGCAAAGGAAATTCTTTTGGTTCAATACTAATCTTTTCGCTCTGTAATCTTGTAAGAGGCTTAGAAGGAATGTATTGTGAAGTCACACTACCTTGGGATAACTTAGACTGCTCTTTTGATATTGAAAACTCTTGAAGTTTATGAATCAAAGATTGAACTTCAGGGGGTTGAAGAGAAGACTTGTCCGATATGTTCAAGTTTTCAGTAGTCGGTGTTGTCTTTTCAACTTCTTGCTTGAAAACTGGAGATTTAGAATGCGAGGGAGAAGTTGGAGGAGATGGTGAGGGAGATTTACTCTCAGAATAGGGTATGGATTTGGATTTGATCGCCATTCACAGTTCATTCCCTCGTTCTAGCACCAAAAATGTTGAATCCTCTAAAATCACTGCATCAACATCAGGGAAAACCACCCAGTCCAGACCTTAGTGCAAGTCCTTTTCTGTTTGGTGTGGTGGCTCCGACTGGATATAATGGGACCAGTTTCCCAGTGATATATGAGTTGATGGGTGATTTTTTTGTAGTGGGTAATTAATGTGATAAGTGTTTTATCCTATAATGCAAAAATATACAAATATAACTAATCTAACCCGGGTATCTTGTTAACAACACGATTTTTTATTATTTCTATTAAACAAATAATCATATAGATGGTTTATTCGTAAAACAAAAAGATGCATTCATATAATGATTACTTTGTTTAAGAAGTTAAACAAAGTACTTATAAAAAAATTATCGTATTCATCATAATATATATCACTGACATATATATCCAAATGATAACAATTCTAAAACTTTCAGAAATGATATATTAAAGAATTGCTTGAAAAACATACATATATCAATAATAGCAAGTTTCAAGAAATGTTCATTCACATAGAGAAATAAGAAAACTTTCAGAAATGATATATTAAAGAATTTCTTGAAAAACATACATATATCAATAATAGAAAGTTTCAAGAAATGTTCATTCACATAGAGAAATAAGACAAAAACAATGATAATAGTACCGTATGCATTTGAATTCTCTTGATGTACAACACTCGGATTCCGCTTTCCTATTTGAGAAAACCTTTAAAAGATGCGAAAGCGCAAGTCTCACAAAAGCTTCTTTCACAAAAATGCAGAACTTTGGTCCAGCTTTTGATAATAAAAAAATATTAGAAGTACAGAAGTGCAACTCCCAAGTCAAGTTTTAATACAAATTTAGGACCCTTTCTAAATAAATGAAATGGTTTTAAATAACAAAAATAAAAACTAACTATCAATAAAAATCACTATGTTCTATTCTAACTATAGACATGAAAATATGGGATTCATTATAAAAATAGCAGTGCAGTAGTGATTGAATGAATTCACTGAATTGGCTTCTTTTCTTGTGATTGCAGCTGACAGATTGTGACCATTGGCTAGATTTATGGAGGTTGACTCATCCTAGAGTGTAGTTGGGCAGTGTAGGTGGCATCAGAGAGTTCGGGGATCATGCAGCTGACCACATCGGAAAGGCATTTCATGGCCATCTGCTGGCTATGCGGCTTGACTAGTAAAAACCAAAATGTTTCCCATGTCAAGTTTTGGACTTCTCCAATCTATTTTTCTCTATTCACCAGCTCCTGTTTCTAATGATGTTCCAATGCCTTTTCTTTTGGGAGTTTACCTGGAGAGCAATCAAAGATCAAATTAGACATATATAAATTGTTATTTACTAATTCGATCAAACTTTTTGTTGAAGCTTTGCATCTAGAAGTTGCTCTTTCAGCTTTCATTAGCTAAGTCTCCCATTCCAAAAATAGGATTTCCTTGTGTGATGCTTGTATTTTTGGCAAGTTGGAAGCCATTCCTTTTGTGGAATCTTTCCAAGACAGAAAATTTGTTAACCTTTCATCTGTCTTTTCCAATTCCAGTCAGGTGTCCACTTCCTTTTCAATCAGTGATGTAGTGATATCGCACAAGGGGTTGGCCAATGATATGTTGTGGCAAAGAATGTTCAACTGTTGGGACAAGGCTTGGTTATCTCCAAGTCTTCTTTTCTGAATTCACTTACCTGTGGATAACCCCTATACCTTTCTATCTGTTCTTGCATTTGTGCAATTTTATCCTCCTTTGCCTTCTTTTCTTGCTCACTTATCATCTAAAGCCTACTTAATTCTTGAGACAATTCTTGTTGTTTATGGAGAGTCTACTCATCAATCTTATGTTTCTCCAGTTTCAACTGCTCTCTTAGTCACTCATTTTCTTGTCTCTGCTCTGCTAGCTGTTGTTTGAGCTGACTAATCCTTTGTTGTCCTTTTGCTGATTAGACTTCAAGTTGAGTGATCCTCTGATCTTTTTGAATGATCAGCTGGCTGACCTCTGAGGCTTTATCCATTTTCGTCGTTGTGTAAGCTCCTACATACTAAGACAACTTTTTTAGATCCTTAGAGGGATTGACTTCTACTTTCCATACCACATTCATCATTTTTGCCTGATGAGTTAGAAGAGGGCTTTGATCAATTTTTCTCTTTTTCCTTTGTCTTTTAACTACAGCCCTGTGCTTCGGACTGTAAAAGACATCTAGGGGTGGTATCTCTTCTATTCTTAGTACAATCTCCTCTGTAGGATTTTCGGAGATGATTTCTATGTCCTATTGAAATCTGGGTAGGCCACTTGTTCCTTCAATTGGAACACTAATAACTTCAAGCTTCTGTGCTATAGGCAATTTTGGTGTAGTGAGATCTTGGGATTTACTCTAGTTTTTTATGATTAGGTCAAACTGCTCATATTCCTTTAGTAAAGTAGGATCAGTATTGATACTCCTATCAAGGGTCTCACTAATTCTTTCACTTATCTGCTCCCTTTCTAGGGTCTTTTCCTTTTCAGGAGTCTTTTCCATAATTTTCTCTTCAAAGTGGCCTTCTAGTTGCATCATAGACGTAGTACTTAACAAGTCCAGAGGTAGTGTTTCCAATCTTTGTGTTCTGAAATTCAAAAATTCCTCTGATACCTCTACTCCCAATTTGATTTTTTCCAGTTGTTTTACTTGAGAAAATAACTCGGCTGAAGTAAAAAAATCATCATAATTATCCTTCTCATGTTCAAACTTGGCAATTTTGACATGAGAAGTGAAATTTTAGGCAACGGATTTTGGATCATATTGTCTCTTTGGGATGACTGCTAACTTTAACATTCTAATTTTCTCAGCTTCCTTCTCTACATGTTTGAATTCATGCAGTGTGAGAGTACCACATAGGAGGGGGAATGAAGGCCACATCTGTTTTTTGGACTCCTTTAGATTTCTTGACATTCTTTGTACTGTTATCTGATATGCTATTTCGCTTGCAAATAACTTATCAGGGATGTATAAAGGAAGGACATGTGGGTCAGTAGTGTTGCCAAGAAGCTTAATGTAGGTGAACTTCTCTTCACCAAACAAACTACCAATTTATTTTAAGTCGACACTGACCTCATCGGACAACCTAGGAGCAGGTCTATTGAATATAGCATAATGCACAGGGAGGATGAAACCATGACAGATTCTATAAAGATGGTTTTTATAATGGGCTTTCCATAATTCCTTATGATAGATATGAATGGGGTTCGAGTCCTGTGGAGTCCATTTCCAACCTAAAATGGGGTAATCAGAATTGAAACAGCCAGTGTCCAAAATGTAGGCACTCATATAAAACGGGGGTACTACCCGGGTAGTCACAAACTTGTTTTTCCTATAATCCAGTATTCCGTTGGCCATTTTATTAGACAAAATGGTCGCCCAATCCATGATATATGAGTTAACTATAGCCTCCATTAAAGGTACCATCTTTATAGAAAACCTGGCCAAATCTTCAAGTCCAAAGAGTCTGCATATCATAGCACCAGCATAACAGTAAGGAGATGCTAATGAGTCTATGGAGTACTTACTCGTTGATTCATGCTTGTGTTTTTTTGGAAAATGCCTCCATTGTTTGATAGGGTCCGACTCCACAACATTCTCCTTGGTGAAGGATTCCAGGATTGCTTTGTGGTACTGCTTCTACAGTTCATGCAAATGGTACATTCTTTTGATATCTTCCGCACTGAATAACCCGAACATCCTTCCATTAGTCGTAAAGAATGTTTTGTCTGTTATTTTGATACTTTCAATTACCCATCTGACCAAGTCATTGTAGGGTAATACCTTGGCTCGGGTTGCTATTCTATGAAGGTAAGAGCTAGCCAACTCCTTAAGAGTACTCTCTGATTTGTCAGTGGAATCTGTTGTCCCTGATTCTTCTTCAATCACTTCCAGATCATCGGCTTCCAATAAATTGTATATACTTTCCCATGAAGCCTTGCCCAGGCTGAGGCAAGTAGTATCAGCGATCAAGACCTTTTTGACTAGTTCCTCTTTGGCTATGATAGGGACCTTTGATTTATTTGATTTCTTCATCATTTTCACTGGATTCATCGATTCAGACTTGCTCTGTAAAATGAAACAAAAGACCATAATAGAGAAAAAATCCATTTAAATCCGAAGTAGAATATAAAATATTAATGGTAATTTAAGCGTGACAAGCAATACGAAATCTAATATTACCACAGATGAAATCCTCGAAGGATTCAACCATAACTACCCTATTAATGATTTCTGTCACTACCAATCATGATAATTAAAAGCAATTATGATATGTCGCATCGCTCATAACATTTCTTTAAAGTGGATCTCGTGACTTTCTCGATCAGCGATTAGCGAAAATCGCATATCGCAGATCGGGGAGCACAAACGTTATGTTTTACCAGTTTACTTATATAGATCCGATTGCAATAAATAATGAGTTGTCATAAGGAAGTAGGGTAATCTTTCGGAAAGAAATAAATCGTTTGTTTTCTCTTTATTATTGTTTTAAGCTTTGAACCCGCAAGCATTGTTTTAACAATCATATTTCACTTTTTATTGAAAAGTGCACTTTTTCAATAATGAAATCGCATCAGCGGATTCCATATGGAATTCGTTATGTATTTCATGTTTTCAGTGATGGATGATTGCGATCAGATTATTGCATCAAGAGGTTTACATGTGCCCTTGGAATGTTTATTTGATAACTTGCGATTTGCACTTTCCGATAGCATTATTGTATCAGCAATTGCCAATGGAAGCCTTAAATCTATCCTTTAATAAAGGGTGCGGCATATTCTTTTATATTTTCTTTTACGAGAAGGTCTTGTTTAATATTTACATTGGATCAAACCTTTTGATAAATATTTTCATGTGTTTTATGGATGAATCAAAGTTTATGATTGTTATTGAATTATTGATTTTATCTAATTCCTAAAAAGGGGATCCATTTCTTGTTAAAGTTTTGGATGAAAGTTATGAAATGGGGAGGGTTGTTGTACATCATAACACAACGATGACTATTTAAGGAATTAGTTGTTGTATTTGTCTTGCTGTGACTAGACCCACTCTAGGGCTAGAGGGGTTGCCTCTGTCCTCAGAGGGGAATTTACCTACATCACAGGATCATAGGTACACTCTGTGTCATGAATGTTCTTGCATGACTTGTGTCGATTTTGTAAAAATGTTTTTTTTCTTATGCTTCAGCAAAACAACTACATGCACGTAAGAAAAATTTACATATACAAGTCATCGATCAAGCTCCTGAAATCAAAGCTCCCATAATCAATTAAGTTCATAAGCACAAAGTGCCTTGAGTAATATTTTGCAAAAACATTTCACAACAACTAATTCACGAAATCAAGTTAAGGACGCTACAAATCAAGCACTTCAAGCCTAACGACATCAAGATCATCAACACTTTTTGTATCACTTGTAAATAAACTGTAACTTGCAAATCATAATTTGTAAGTTGAATTGTAATCAAAGTCAAATTCAGTTGAATTGTAAGGGTCATTCTCGGTTGAAACCGACACCCACGCTTTGAATTGTTAAGGTGAATACATTAAGTCAAGTAAGTCTTCAACTGAATCATCAAGATTGAACTTGTCATTTGTCTCTTGGGTGCATTTTCGACAGTGTTCGACACCCTTTCTTGTTTAAATCAACACATTCAGTGAGTCCATTCAAGAAAGCACAAAGTGTGAGTCATCAATCAAGCAATTTCAACCAAGAAATCATCATCAAACAAGTGTGAATTCTAGCATACTATTCTTCAAGTGAACCTCAAGCCCGTGTTTAACGCAAGTGCAATCAAAGAAAGTGAGCATGTCCAAATCAAGTGCAAATTTTATTGCAGCATTCCCAAAGTGCCCGTGAAGCATTCAATCAACACAATCATCATCAAGTGAGCGTACAATCAGCAATTCAAGCAAGTGTTTAAAAGTATCAGCCATCAATAACCAGTACAAGCGAGCGTGTCATTTCAGTTATCGAATCAAGTGAGCAATTTTTTCAAGCACGACTTCTACGAAAAACAAGCCTGACTTCAAAGTAAGCAAGGAAACTTGGTGACACATATTCAATTGTCCCAAATTCTTAACAATTTTATTTTATCATTAGCTGGCAACATGGTGAACATCAGCAAAACAATTCTTGTTGACATTCAAGTTCATATTCAACATGCACATGAAATGATTGATTTCCTTCAACTCGAGTCGCAACTGCAGAGAACAGAGTTGCAAGAGAAGCATGTTGCTTCTAAGTCTTTGACCAATCCAGAGACATTTGAGCATTCGACTTCATTCATCCAACCAACTTCACGTGTTGAAGTTGTTCCAGTTCAACTTTCTTCCAAACCCATCATCAAGCCATGGGAAGAAATTCAAAGTAATTGAAATCAGCGTGGATTATGATATGACAAAGATGAAAACAAATTGCATAAGTTGAACAAGTTCATCAGTGTAGGATTTCTTGATCAAATACAATCAACAAGCCATGATAAAGTTGTAGACAAACAGAGCAGTACGCATATTGAAGTTGCAGTCAAACCAAAATGCCTTCATTGTCAAAGAATCAGTCATGTGGAAGATCAGCGCTTTGATCTCCATCCTTGTCACCATTGTGGCAAGTAGAATCATTCACTAGAGAAATGTTGCAAACAAGACCAACCTGCTAGATTAAAAATCGATTATTCATGGGTTGATCCCTGGGAATGGTCATCCACAGCCAGAACATTGTACAAGTTTTACAATCAGATTCAATCACACATATTGCAACCAATAGTCAAATGAAGATGGTACTCTCATGCAGTTGAATGGGAAAGTATACTAGTGAAACACTCCTACACCTGAAGGGGGGGAGTTCGAAGTTCAGAAATAATTTGCAGAAGATTGTCTCTCCTTTCAGCTGACAAAGGGGGGGAAATGTCAATGAAATTGACAAGTGGTTTTCAGACTGAAAGTCTGAACAACATTAGCGAAAGAAGCCAATGGGAATCTTCATTAGCCAGTGGGCAATCATCATCAACCAGTGGGTGATCATCATCATCATCAAATATGCCAGTGGGCGTTCATCAAATTGTGTCAATGGACACCGGATGCTGTTTTCAAGAAAAGGATAGTTGGATCCTTTTGCAGCTTGGCACATGATGGAGTTGTCAAGAAAAATTTAGAGATGAATCAGACATGTAGCTGATTCATGTTCTCTTCAGATATGAGTTTTTTCCTAGCATCCATCTTTGGTGGTTTTTCAGGTAGTGCTTTATGAGGATCAATGTGAGAACTTGGAAGATCGTTCCTTGTTCGTTTTGGATTTATCATTGAGGGGGGAATGTTAGCCTCACTCTCTTAAAATCAAAAATAAATCCAATTATTAAATTAAATAAATAAAATCATGATAATTCCTCAAATCAAGGATTCTAGTTTGGATGAGAGATTCTCTCCAACTAGCTCTCCTAAATTAGTGTGTAAGTCGAGAAATTGTCTCAACCAAGTGAGTCTAAGATAGACGCACTATCTTAAGACCACTTTCTCATGTATTTAAATGTATTATTAAATTATTTGAATAAGAGAGAATTACATGAGCATGAGAGACTACATGATGGCTCTCTACCTTTTCCGCCAGTTTATTTTTTGTGAGTGTTAATTTGTTGTGCATATGGTTTTATGGTTGTATGATTTTCCTTCAATCCTGCCATTATTGGTCATGGAATTCCTAGGCATTTGGGAATTTTCTTGAGACCACCTCACCCAGATACAAAATCTTCTGGCAATCCAAATCTCAAACCGAGAACAACCCCATCACACCATGGTTATTCAGAAATGGAAAGGTTAGGCTAAAATCTACTGTCAAACCCAGAAAAACCCATGCCAATGGCAACAAGAGAACCAAATACCAACATGCACATACCATGCATGTCAAAATCAGCTAGGAAATCATACATGTAACCCATTACTTGCAACTATTCCTGTTGAAGTTGCCTGATCCAACTTTCCCTTGCTTGATCCTTAATTTCCTTTGCTTTCCTTGTCCTTTCTTAGCTTTCCTTATCCTTCCTTTTCTTGCTTTCTTTTCTTCTCCTATTGGTTCTCTTCTCCTCTCTAAAAACTAATTCCAAAACTGAACTGACAAAAATCTACCAACTGATGTTCTAATGTCTTTTTATTATTCATGCCTCTAATTTCTTCAATTTTCCATTATTTTCCTTCATTTTCCTCCTCACACGCAACATGTGACCCTTCACCTTCCTTTTCTCCTAATTTCCATTATTTTCATAAATAAATGCCAAATAATGCCACTTTTCCTTTCCAAATCCTTTTCCATTTCCTTTGTCAATTTCCCTTAGCAATAAACACATCAAGTGATGCCCACTAGTATATTTTTCCCAACAATCAGCTTGGAATAAGTGTCCCTTGACCGTGGTCTTATTTTTCCTTTATTAACTTTTATTACATGAACATTTAACCCAGGGTTGTTACACGGGCCTTATGCTAAATGAGCTTGATATTGAAAGGACACACTCTATCTAAGTAAGTTTGGGCATCTAGGACCATTCTTCCTAATTTTGTTCAATATACTTGACACGGGAAAGATGGTTTTCCTCTGCTAGATTATTCTCCCTAATTTTGGTAATGTATGACACAGGGAGAATGTCATTCCACAATGCTATCTCATCAACACTCCCTCTTAATGAAAGAAGCATTCTCAACAACTCCAATATTTTCCTTGAAGTATATACATACACATACACACTACACTCGAGGACAGAGGCTTTACCAACAATCTGCAATATCGTAGAATAATTGTTGGCTTGGGGGGGCCTGTCATATGGAAAGAGTTAATCTTGCAGACAAAACCAACCTCCCTAGAAGCCTAAGACTTTCTAGTGACAAACAAGACAATTAAGAGAAATCCTTCTCTAAACATGCATTTACCATACAAGAAATCAAGTGTTTTAGATCCTACCAGTAGTCCAACGCTGTTGTAGTAGTCCAGCCTCAGTCGATCCGGATGAGCTCCCCTCCTTCATCACTTCGAAACCTGCATTCACTAACAATCAAACGATTACATAGAACCTGAATATCTCATAAAATAAAACATATTCAACATACAGACCAAGGAGTATATGAAACAACTCATTAATAACAAATTGTTGAGAAGAATGGACTTTTTTGTATTAATAGGAAACAAAAGAAACCATTACAACCTGAGCCTTGGTGTTGTGCAAGTTCCTCCCAGGGTCCAGCAAGAGTTTTCCTTTACCTTGATAAGCTCACCCACTTCCAAATGAAACAAGAAAGGATGGGAATCTCTCCTCACAAGCTTCAACAAGGAAGTCCTAATTTCAACAGCATCTACCCTTAGGAATGTTCATCTTTCAACCTCCCTCCCTCTGGCCCAATGCCTATATTTATAATGCTCTAGAGGAAGTTAATCAGGTCCACCATCAATGGGATAAGCCCCTCTTTGTATGGGGTAGTTCCTCTCTTGATGGGATAAGTTCCTCTTTCATAGGGATACATGAACCATCTGGAGGCGCTCAATACACGTCAAACAAGCTTCTAGAATGCTCTAGATTTGACCACAAGTAACTTT
>APFE030193619.1:83928-94727 GCA_000404065.3 Pinus taeda
CAACCTCCCCTCCTCTGGCCCAATGCCTGTATTTATAATGCTCTAGAGGAAGTTAATCAGGTCCACCATCAATGGGATAAGCCCCTCTTTAGATGGGGTAGCTCCCCTCTTGATGGGATAAATTCCTCTTTCATAGGGATATATGAACCATCTGGAGGCGCTCAATACACGTCAAACAAGCTTCTAGAATGCTCTAGATTTGACCACAAGTAACTTTTTTAAGATGAAACTCGCGCCTTTTGACCTTTACAGGAGTACGCACCCACCCCTTTACATACAGAGCATGCAAGGACACAGGTATTGTGAACTTGGGATGCGTACACGCAGGTAAGGATGAGAGAAACTGCGTACCCAGAGATAAATAGATTTTTAAAGACTTTCTCTCTTTCTTGAAGTTTGACATGGAGAGCAGAGGTATGAGACTTGCCAAGGAGGATAGTATGGCAGTTGATGGAGCCATACTAACTGCAAATAGTCATGGTGACAAATTTTAGTGTAACGCTCCCTATTGTAGATGATGACCCTTCCTCCCTCTGCCTTTTGCCAGATTTTTCTTGAGGAACAGGAGACTGTAAATTGGAAGTTGACATAATCTGCTCCTCAACTTCCTGCAGGGTATTTTCTACCCATTCCAACTTATTTGCATATTGTTCTATGTCTGGACAAGTATGGATGTAGGGAGTCTTCTTGATGTCCATTCTAAGAATTGAGATGATGTCATAAGGGTCATAAGACCATGTGAAGCTCAAGTTGAACTTCATCTCCGTCAATATCTTATTTTCCCCCTCCCCTGCTCTCTTGGTGTTTACATATAAATGGACCCACCTGTGTTTTGATTCTGAATCGTGCCTTCTTCTTTGCCACTACAAAGTGGATTCAAGTTCAAAATTTGCCTGATATATTCTAGTGCAAAGATCCTCATTGGGAGGTACTTGAGGAGCTTGTAGGGGGTCAATTCACATTCGTAGACTCTAATATCTGTGTAGTTTTGGTAGAGGTACCAATCTCCAGTATTTGCTTGGTCTGATAGATGTCGAACCATTTTGACCTCCTCACTGATTTTGGGTTGCACTACACTCTAGAGAATGTTCATAGTTGGATGAAGAAAGTCTTCTATAAACTATTTGTAGGTGAATTCCTATTGTTCCTTCATGACCAATGATGTCCAAAAGGTCACTAGTTGTTGATCCCCTACATCATCCAATTTCTGCAATGCAAAGGTTAACTTCTCCTCTTGATAATATATGAACATGTAAACCAAAACAGAGGTGTAATTGAACACCTGCTCTATGGGAAACTTGATGAACTGGTCATGGATATTGTCAGCCAAGAATTGACTAAAATTGAAAATGATAGAGGGCTTTCTGTCTATGGAAAATGCGAAGAGGAATCCTAAAACATCTACCCAATGATCAAAATGGTAGCCTAGACTGTGAGAAAGGATAGAAATAATCTGCTTGGTCTAATCAGGGAAAATGGAAGAAGGAGGATTATTCTTGGGCAATTGGGCGCTCTTTGGCAGGAAAATCTCAGAAATCCTAGCTCGGGTGGAAAAATCTAGCTTTTGATAAAGCTGGGTGAGGGCTTCTAGTGAGAAAGGGGCAACATTTTCCACAGAAGGGGTCAACATCATTTGGTCAATAGATTTGGCTGTGATGGTGAAAGGGATATCATCTGTAGGTGCAATTATGGCTCTTTGAGCAGGGACATAGAAAGCTTGGCATCTTCTAGTGACTTGTACAGCTTTAAATGTCACAGGAAAGATATAGTGGGGGAGGTTTGACTCCTTGAGTCGTATCTCATTAGTTTTATCAGAGTGTTTATCCTCTAACCAATATTATAGCTTGAGGAAATCACATTCACAAAGTATCTTATTTATCTGGTAATCCTTGTCTACCAATGGTGTGTGATCTAGGTATATATAAGGTGGAATTGATGGGTTAATGGCTTGGTCCTGGGTGTTAGCTTTAGGAGGTATGATTGTAACAATTTCTGAACAAAATGGATCGGCAAAGGAGGCTTACCGGGCTCAGAAAAAATAATCTATCAAGCGAAAAAGCATAGGGAGGTCAGCGACTGTTGGGATGTTGGTGGTGATTTCTTTGTTGCAGTATTTATGGTAACTCATCAATAGAATCGTAGGGCTTAAACTTATGTTAATAGGTCACCCAATCCACATAATAAATACAATGATATATACAATGATAAATGGTACGAAAATCTCTAATGCTCAGAGAAATAATGTTTGAGCATCCTGCCATTGACAGGTCCACCAGGTAATTCCGTCCCATCCAAATTTCTAATAAAGGATGTATTATTTCCTCTGAAATCATAAATGACATAAATACCCATCCATAGGTTATCGAACTTTCCATGCTTCCCTTTATCCTCCCTTCTTGAATCTCAAACTTTGTCACCAATGGTGAAATCATTTGCCTTTTTCCTTCTGCTGATTTTTTTTTAATATTATGATGAATGACTTGAGCCTTGTTATCAACTTCTTCTCTAGATTGCTGCAACTAAATAGTTTGATAAATTCTCCTTTGAATATCATTTGGCTCAGTTGCAATTCCTTAATTAACTTCATGACTGGGACTCCCAAAGAGGATGGAAAAACAACGTCCATTCCATAAACCAATTGGTATGGTGACATGCCAATTTATTTCTTTGTGGTGAGCCTATCAGCCCAAAATTCATTGATAAGCATGTTGTGCCATGACTTCTTGTTATCTGCTAACAATTTCTTGATAATATTCACCAGACTTTTGTTTAAACATTCAGTCAACCCATTACCTTGTGGGTAATAAGTAGTTGAATGCCCCAAATTAATATGGTATTTATTGCATAAATATATCATTTTCTTGGATTTGAAGGTTGTAGCATTGTCTGTAATAAGTATGTTTGGGCAACCAAATCTAGACAAGATGTTGGCTTCCAAGAATTTGATAATCACAACATCTGTGGCTAGTCTAGAAGGGATGGGCTCAATCCATTTGGTAAAGTAGTCAGTAGTAGTAAGGATCCACTTATGTTTAGCAAGGGATGTAGGATGGATTTCTCCAATGAAATCCAATCCCCACAGTTGGAAATGGCCCTCAACATTTATGGGCTTCAAAGGTAAAGGTAAAAGTTTTATTTTTCCCTCAAAGATTTGACACTTATGACAAGAGTTTATCTTTTTATGGACATCTGGAAAAAGTGTAGGCTAGTAAAAATTGGCTCTAAGGATCTTATTGGTAGTGGCTTTACAATATAGATGGCCACCACAATCACCTTCATGGAATTCTTGCATAGTTATTTCTGCACCATCACTCAATAGACACTTTAGTAGAATACCACCAGCATCTTTCCAATATAAAACATTTTCTATCAGGCAAAATTTGACTGCTTTTAATTTAAGAAATCTACCCTTTATTTTGGTTAGACCAGGAGGAGCATTTAAATTAAATAAAACATAAATAAGGTCTGCATTCCAGGGGGAGGTCATGAAAGCCTCATCAAGTTGTGGAGTCACCTATTCCTCTTGATCATCCAATTCAGCTACAAATTCAATATCTAGAGCATTAAAATTAGATTTATCCATCAATTTGGCTAATCCTTGTCCTTTGATGAGCTTGGTTGGCTTGATATCCATGTCATATTCTAGAATTATGTCAATCCATTTGCCTCTTTTGTCATCTAGTCCATTCTGTGTCAAGATATCTTTAACAACAAAATTAGGTACATATGCAATTATATGGGAATGAAGAATATCTAATCTGAAATCTTTAATTTATTTTATTAGTGCAAAAGCCTGCTTTTCCATTATATTTTAGTTGAGTGCATAATCCCTTAAAGCCTTGCTAAAGAAAGTAATGGGTTGTTCATATCCATTATCATTTTTCTGCAAAAGAACAACTACATCAGTATGTTCAGAAGCAAAGGAAAACATTATAAAATCTTTAGTAAAATCATAGCTAATAAGGATCGGTGCCTTTGTCAATGTGTATTTAACCTAGTCAAATGATTCCCTAGCTTCAATGTTCCACCTGATTTGAGAGTCTCATTTTAGCATGTTTGTGATATTTCTGAGAAGTTCTGTGAGGTTAGGGATAAATCTTCTAAGAAAGTTTATTCTCCCAATAAATGACTGAAGTTCTTTAACATTTCTTGGATGATTTATTTTTAGAATAACTTCAATCCTTTTAGGATCAATTCTAATACCTTCCTTAGATATAATGTGACCAAGAAGTTTTCCTTCTTCAAGAACAAACATTGTTTTCTTAGGAGTCAATGAAATCACAAAATTTCTCCACTTTTCAAAAACTCTTCTAAGGTGCATGAGATGTTCTTCATTAGATTTAGAATATATAGTTATGTCATCCAAATATATTACAATAAATCTACCCTTTTCATCAGCAAAATAAAATCCATTTCTCTCTGAAACGTGGCTCCAACATTCCTAAATCCAAAAGGCATATTCACATACATGAAGGTACCCCATGGAGTAGTGAAGGTTATTTTGCCGTGGTCATCTAGATTAACTAAAACCTAATTATAACCTGAGAATACATCTAATAAGGAAATCCTTGAAGATCCAACTACCTTTTGTAAAATATGATCCATTTTGGGTAAGGGATAGTTGTCCTTTAGGGAAACTTTGTTTAGCTTTATCAAATCAATGCACAATCTTATTTCACCTATTTTCTTCTTGGTTGACACAATGTTGGAAACCCATTTAGAGTACCTAAGAGGGACTAGGATTTTAGAATCCTACATCCTTTTGATCTCCTTCTCAATTAAAGGCATTAGAATCAGGTTTATTTTACGGAGTTTCTGTTTAAAGGGTTTTTTATTTTCTTTAATGGGAATTTTGTGTTGTATGATTTTAGTGTCATATGTTTTAAGATCTTCATAGCTCCAGGAAAAAACAACAGTACATTCCTTGAATAAAGAAATATACTTTTGTTTTTCAACTGTTGGGATTGGTTTAGACAATTTTATGATCTTTGGGTCTTTTTCAATACCTAGATTACAATCTTCAACTGTTGTTCTTGAAGGCTCAATCTTAGGATTTTTAGCGACATCATTGAAATCAAATAGTTCTTCTAATGGAGCTAGACCCCTATGAAAAATATTATTTTTATGCTGGAGTGTTTCAAGATCTTCTTTTTCTGGGTCAATTTCAAGCAATTCTGGTTTATTTACAATTTCATCTAAGGGAGTATTTACATCTAAATTATCTAGTTTCCTTTCTGGACCAGAATGTTCAATAATTTGACTATTTCCTTCAAATAGCAAATCAAAACTATAATCTTGAAATTCATCTTTGGATTGCAGGAAACTCTCAATCTCTTTATCATTTCCATATACTTACCAATATCTTATGTTATTAGGTATAGTTGGTCGGTGTTTTACCTCTAGTACATATTCTTGATTAAGATAAGGAATTTTGCAAGAGCTAGCTGAAAAAGCCAGATTATTTGGAATGATGTTTTGTTTTCTAGGAATTGGAGAAGGGTCATATTCAAGGAAACTTTCTAGGAAGTCCAACACATCATTTCTTTATGCTCCCATCCTGGGATGTTTGGATGAATATTCTCCTTTAATTTGTTTAATAATTAATTTGACATCTCCTTGGATAGAAATTCTTTTAGCACCTAACCTTTTAATAAATTTCAAACTTACAATGAGGGCTTCATACTCTGCTATGTTATTAGTGCATTGAAATTAAGCCTATATGAATGGCCTTCAGCATGATTATTTCCTTTGTTAACCACCCAAATTCTTGCTCTACCTCCATCCTTGCTACAAGAGCCATTAAAAATAATGTTCCAAAGAGGTTCAGGAGGAATTTTCATTTATTTTATTTGTGTTTAGGCTAGGTTTGTTTTAGAAACCTCATTCTTGGCAATGATTACTTGATTGTTGATATCCCCATCATTGTAAAGAATAAATGAATCTAAATCTAAATGAGCTGAATAAAGTTGATAATTTTGAGGTTCGTCTTGAGTAGTCACCATAAATCTCATTAAGGTTTCCCTATATAGTCTGCTTTGCTGCACAAAAATTGGTATGGTAGCAAAGGTCATGTCCATTTGTAGGGTTCCTTGTAATTTTTCTCCCCATGAGTGTGACAAAACCTTGCCATACTTAGGGGTAATGTCTGAAACCACTATATCCATCACAAGACTTTTAAGAGGGATTTGGGCTAAAATAACAAATAGGTCCTTGATAAGACCCAGGAATCTAACTTTGCTGGAACCAAAGGAGTACAAGTCTTTGTACGGTCTATTAATGTCAAATCCTAATTTTTCCATCACAACTTTAGGCATTAAATTATGGGATGCACCTGAATCCAGCATAACTTTATGGATAATTTTATCATGAATATTCAAATTGACAAAGAATGCAGGGAGTCCTCCTTGTGGTTTGCCTTCAACTTCCAACCCAAATAAGAGTTTAGGCTAGTCATCATTCAAATTTACAAATTCAGTGTTTTCCCCACTGTTTAAATCTTTCATTACTTGGGGTTTGTACATGTTTTTTTTCATTAACTCTATGAGAGGAATAGGGATTTTCAATTTTTCCAATTCATTCTCAATATTGAAATATGTTTGATTCTTACTTAAGTTAAGAAGTTCAACTTGCTCTATAATTTGTTTTGTGATAGGCTCTTTTTGTTGACTAGTGGTTGGGAAATTTGTTTGAGTAGTTTTAGAAATGTTGTTAGCAACCTTTTTGACATGGATTTTAACCTTTTTCTTACCAGAATTGTCCACAGATTTCTTAGGAAGACTATCTATGGTTTTCCTAGGCTCATTTTCAGATGAATTCTTAGCAGGTTGTTTTGAGATTTTGGAATTGGGAGTGTCTGTATTCTTTTTTCTCGAAAGGTTGTACTGCCTATGGAATTCCATTATGGAATTTTCAAACTCTTTTTTATACTCATCTGACTCTTCAGAATCCAATTCAGTCTGGGCTATGATAAAAAATTACTTCTCCTCTTGAGTGAGGAAAACTATTTCATCATCATTTATCCCCATCAAATTTATTTTATTATCACCCAAATCTTCCACAATATTCCCCTCGTCATCTGTGTAATTTTCCTGAAAAGGAGGCCGAACCTACTGGTTTGGACCCTTTTTTTTCTCTTTGTTTAATTTGGGGAACATTCCTCCTGAAGTTTTAGTTTCTAGTCTGAGGGACAGTTTGGTTTTCTCTTACTTGAGTTTGGTCATTAATGTTCACTCTTTGCATCATTTGATTCATTACTCCAACTAAGTTATCAATCTTATGATCAACAATAGGAGTAGAAGGTTCTTGTTTTGTGGTAACTCTATGTTCAGACTTGAGTTTGGCATTTTTTTCTAGGATGTTAGCTTCAACTTTAATTGCATTTGCTTGCATTTTTTCAAATGGTGTTAGGTCTCTCTCTCTCTAAGTTGATATTCCATGTCTACATTGAAGCCATCTGGAAAATCATTTAGAGCTAGACCACGGGAGGGCTTGATGCCTTGTGGAATGGCATTATAAACAATATTAAATCGCTCATAATATTCTTCCACACTTTCATTTTATTTTCTTTTCAGCCTTTTTTATTCATTTAGGAGTTGAAGTGGATTCTTCTTGATCTCGTATCTAGTTAAGAATGTTTGATGGAAAGCATGAAGGTTGGCTATACTTCCTGCAGGTAAACCCCTAATCCAGTTCTTAATGTCACCTCCTAGACTTTGGGCAAACAATCTCATTTTAACATCAACTTCATCTACTTCTTGGAGGTCAAACACATCATTCATCCTATCTACATGCTGTTGAGAAATATAAGCACTAGTGTTATCAATGGTCACAATTTAGATTGATAATCTCCATGTACATCATTCAGTTGACCTGGCAACACCAAAGGTGCATACCTTCTTTCCATAACTGTTTTGGAAGATTTACTTGAATATGGACCTAATGTAGGTGTAGTTTTGATAACTATAGGGATAGTAGGCACAAATGTTTGAGAAACCAAAGGTGAGGAGGTTGATACTTTAGAATGAGTAGGCCTAGAAGGTTGTAGATAAACTGACTGGGAGGATTGACTAGACAAAGAGGCTGTTGCAACTGTTAAGGAAGAAAATTCAACATACTGCTAAATAAAAGCTTCTTCAATAGCTTGATCCAAAATTGAATCTAGACCTTGTAATCTGTCTAATTATTGTAAGGATTCAAGATCAGGATCTATTTCAAGGAGCTAGGTTTGGGGTATATATGGTTGCAGTATGGCTTCATCTATGACAGTTTGATCTACAAAAGCCTCAAACTTTGATCTGAACAAACTTTGCTGGATAGGAAAATCAAATTCTATATCTTGTAAAGTTTCAAATCTCTCTGGGAGATAATTAGACCTTGACAAAGGAATATTCTCAGGAAGAGAATCGAATCTAGAAAAAGGACTATTACTACCTTGACTCTCGGTAAATATTTTATTTCTGACCAATTTCTTAGGGATATCTACAATTTCAGCAGGATTGGGATCAAGGTGAGATCTAGTATAAATTCTTTTAGGAGCTAGGGCTGTGAAAAATCATCACACAAAAATTAAAATCAGAATCAATGACACACTAAAAATATACAAAATAACAACCTTGAGTCATTTATTTCATGATGATACAACAATTGCTTATTGAAGTACTGACTTAAAACTAGGGAATAATAATGTTTTGGATTAAAAATATTCGTCCCCAGTATGGTCGCCGCTATGTTGTCGTTCTCTATTTTTGAGGCTGAAGGAGTAAACACATTGGACAACATCAAAACCACTTTGGAAGTTGGGATCTAGCCCTGCCAGCTTCAGAGAGGGATCTCTCTGTATGATTTAGCTTTGTTTTTATGTAAATTTTTAAGCTAGCTATGATTGTGCTTGTTTGTTTTAATTGATTGGTTTGGTTGATTTGATTGTTATAATTTTCATAGGGCTATGGAGTCTATAAACTAAACTGGAGTTTGTTCATCAGTTTTTAAAGGACTTCCCACAGGGAAAGCTAGGTTGCAATAAATCGATCTTTTCAGAGCGTAAATGGATGCTGGAAAAGCATAAATGTAAGTTTCAGTAGAGAATAAAGAGTAATTAATAATTATTTATTCTAACTTCAGTGGAAAAAATTAAAATTAACAGCATCCAAAATAGGGCGTTCTTGATAACGAATCATATTTATCACAATTTTTGTTGATTAATTCAAATTTAGAAAAACAAAGGAAATAAATAACAATGTTTAATCAGATAAAGACAAGAAACACATCACCATTCAAGACACCACATGAATCTTGTAAAAGTTCTATGTATTATTGATGCTCCAGTACTTCAAAATTACAATGTGTAGCAGAAATTACATTCAGAAATCAACAATAATACTTCAAACAATGAAGTATTCATAATAAAAAATACAATATTCTTTACAAAATAATTGTCAAACCAACAATGTATTATTAGCCCAGTAACAAACTAATATCATATAATCTTGGCAAAAGAATAGGCAACAGAGGCTGTTGAGGAAAACAATGGCCCTGTCTAGGTGGATTTTGTTGCTCAGTCATTCAAAACAGAATGCGATGCTGAACTGAAACTTGCACTGGATGCTATGCTAGCAAAACCTTTCACTGTTGTTGAGTTATTTCTTAGTCTAGTAAATCAATTAACTCTTCCTGTGTCTTTTCATCTGGCACTGTTAACTTGGTCAACCTGCGGTAGATTTCATCTACCTTTGTATACTTAGCAAAAGTTGGTTTCATGATAAAAATGTGTTTTACCTCATTCTACACATGGAAGACATTTGACATGGTATCAAGAAAAGCCTTTTCTTTCATAATCCCTTTGATTCACCTGAACTTGATGTTGCTTTTGGCTATCTCTTTCATATTCTGGATGTATTCCTCCTGAGTGATCAGCTTGTCATTGATGACATAGATACTAGGTAGTCCTTTTTGCATTAAGGCTTCAATCATGTTTGTAAATATGTTTACCTACAGCTCCAAGGTTGCACACCTTTTCTCCAATTGGTCAACAAGATTTCTCTTAGTCAAGACTTTCTTAGCCTCCAGAATGGTGGCAGTTTTGTCACTGACTCCTACTTCCTCTAGCTCATATCTAGACTTTGAATTTAGGAACCTAATAATATTGGCAGCTTCAATTGGCATTTCTCCCAGGTTTTCCCTTCCTTGCACAATGGTCTCAGTGGCCTTCTCTATTAACTCTTTATGTTCGAATATAATCTGAATAGAAGGCCTGATCCAGATTTAAACAGGAACGCAACCAATTACAGAGATAACCATATACACAAATATGCAGCGGAAATAATACTTCATTTCACTGATGGAAAATACTGAAATATGCTTACAATCAGAAATGGAAATAAACTAGCTAGGGCGATGGTAGCTATCTCTGAGAAGAGATGTGTGGGCTACATGCCTCTGAACTGACTTACAATGAGGCTCGAAGGCCTATTTATTGTTGAGAAACAATGAAAAACCCTTAACATTCCAAAACCAAACCCTAGGAGATGAAACGCCAAACTGTGGGCCCCGTTTGGGGGTAAGTTGGTACATCAACTTCCCGGGGTCGTAACTTTAGCATATGATCTCCGTTTGACGCCTACAATAGCTCATTAGAAAGATCTATTCGAGCACTATCATTGTTGGAACGGCAACACCAATCCATTCCATGGACCCATGTTGCCCCCGGAATCCAAAAAAACGTCGTTTAGGGCCTCAAAACGGCTCCGGAAGTTCAGGACCCGAAAAACTGCTAAAAATAGTAAGTTGTGCTACAATTAAGG
>APFE030193622.1:39849-78452 GCA_000404065.3 Pinus taeda
AGAAACTCTGGGAGATGATGTAATCAGTTGACCTTGTTCCTTTAGGAAGTGAAGCAACCCTTTTAGGGACTTAAGAGCCCTTAGTTTATTGACATTTTTGATTGGGGTTGAAGTGCCCAAAAATGTCTATAACAAATGGGTATTTCATGATCATCTCTTTTCTGCATTAACACCGCTGCCATAGTGTGCTCCAAAGAAAATGAAAACAATATGAAATCCTGAGTGTAGACTAGGCTGACTAGATCTGGAGCTGAAGAAAGAGCCAATTTGACCAAAGTGAAAGATTTTATAGCCTCCTCCGTCCATTTCACTTGGCTGTCCTTCTTAAGCATGTTTTTCATCTCTCTTAGGTGTTCAGCAAGATTAGGTACAAAGTGGCGTAGAAAATTCATTTTACCATTGAATGATTGTATCTCTTTCTTATTCCGGGGCAGATCGATTTTCTGAATTGCTTGCACACGTGTTGGGTTGATACGAATGACATCTTTTGAGATAATGTGCCCAAGTAGTTTACCTTCCTCCATGGCGAACAAACTCTTCTTCGGATTCAATGACAAGCCATATTTTCTGCACTTTTGAAAGACAGTTTTTATATGGTACATGTGCTCTTCATCAGATTTGGAAAACACTGTCAAATCATCCAGGTACACCACCAAAAAGACATCCTTCTCATTTGCAAAAGCCAAGTCCATTGCCCACTGAAATGTGGCACCTGTGTTCTTCAAACCAAAAGGCATTTTAGCGTAATGAAAGGTTTCCCATGGAGTGGTGAACGCTATCTTGTCTCGGTCATCTTCATGGACAGAAACTTGGTTATATCTGTAATAACCATCAAGTAGTGACATACGAGATGCTCCCACTACTTGCTGAAGTATATGGTCCATTTTGGGCAGTGGATAATTATCTTTCAATGAAACTTTATTGAGATTTCTAAAATCAATGCATAAGTGAATTTCACCTATCTTCTTTTGTACGAGCACCAAGTTAGAGATCCAATCCGAAAACCTAATGGGCACAATGATCCCTGATTTGTACAACCTGTTGATCTCCTTTTCAATAGATGGCAACAACTTTGGATTTAGCCTCCTCAACTTCTGTCTGAATGGTTTTTGATTGGGCTTGATGGGTATAGTGTGCTAAATTATATTGGTATCATATGTCTTCAAGTCAGAATAGTCCCAAGCAAACACATCTACAAATGAGGACAACAAACTGATATATTTGTCCTTGATCATTGGTGGCAATGCTTTGGACAATTTTACCAATTTAGGATTATCAGCTGTTCCGATATTGACCTCTTCCACACCCTTCTCTGTTGGCTGCAATGTTGGCTTTCGGGCTACATCATCTTGATCAAAGAGTTCTTCTAAAGGTATCAAGCCTTTAGGAATAACATTATTCTTCAGCTACAACACGTCCATTTCATTGATCTGCACCTCATCTGTACCATTACCTTTACCATCGTCATTTTCTACATCAATTGAGGTCTCTTTGAACTTGCCTTTGTTTTGCAAAAAATCGTCAATCTCCTCTTCATCTTGGAAAACTTGCCAATATATCTGATTGTCTAGAACGGTTGGATGATGCTTGACATGGATTTCAAATTTATTGATGGAGTTCATTGGGATCTTCAAACTACTTGTTGCCTTAGCAAGAGCATCAACAATACTATTTTGTATATGAGGCACACATGTCAAGGTATATTCTGAAAATAATTTTAGGATGTCTAGAACTGCATTATGGTAAGCCCTCATCCTAGGATGCTTTGCTTGATATTCACCTCTGACCTACTTAATCACCAATTCAGAGTTGCCATATACTGAAATCCTCTTAGCATTCAACTTTCTTAGAATCTTTAGACCAGCAATCAGAGCTTCATACTCATCTTCATTGTTTGAACACTCAAAAGACAACTTGTAAGAGCATACATGCACATTACTAGGCACTTTGTTCGGGGTGGAGAAAGCACTGCGTACCCAAATTCCAATTGCAGTGCCATTATTTCCCACTACTCCATCGAAATCCATGGTCCACAAACCTTCTTCCTCCTATTGCAAGTGTTGAAAATATGTTTGTTGTGCCTTGTCTGCTTGCTTTCCATCATTGTTCTGCTGTTCTTGTTCTTCTTTCTTTAAAACTCCTCTGAAATTTTCTGTTATTTCTGGAATATCATCTGCTTCTACTAACTGACTATCGATATCATTGAAACTATCTGAATACAAAACAAAAGACTCTAAATCTGTATGTACATAATTAATTGGATGATTTATCAGTGTCTCCTTGCTTGTGATCATGTATTTCATTTTTTGTTCCCGATACAATTTCCTCATTTGGCCAAACACCGGAATCATTGCATAGGAGAAATCTAGCTGTAGTGTCCCTTTCAGTTTCGCTACCCAAGACCTAGAAAGAAGCATGCCAATCCTGGGAGGAATATCTGCTACAACAACATCCATCAAAACATTCTTCATTGGGAGCTGATCCAGACTCACAACCAAGTTTTTGATGAGCCCAATACATCTTACTCTGCTGGAATCAAATGAATAGAGATCATGGTATTGTCGGGTAATGTCCAGACCCAGTCTATCCATGATAGCCTTGGGCATGAGATTTTGAGAAGCTCCGGAATCAAACATGGCGTTATGTAACACAAAACCATGCAATCTTAAACTGATATAAAAAGGTGGCACATCACTATCAGGAGACTCACCATTCGATGCTGGCCCAAAAATCATTTCAGGTTGATCATCTTCGACATTCACCATGTCGGACATTGGGTCCAAATTCAACATTTTAGATACTTGTCCTATATAACTGTTGTTCCTCATTATTTCAGTCAAGGGGATGGATACCTTTAATTTAGAAATCTCATTCTCTAAATTAAAAGTGGGAATCTTTTCTACCTCTTTGACTGGGATTTCTTTCCTTTCCTTTTCTTTCGATGCAACTTACTGATGTGATTGTTCTGCTGATGGTCATTTGCTGTTATCTAGATCAACCGTCTCCTTTCCTTTCCTTTGTGCAACTGATGAATCATTCTTTGATGCCTCAACATCCTTCCTTTTCTGAATTGGTTTGACTGGCACATCTCTGTTTCTAAGTGAGTATCGCTGCTACTAGGCAGACAGAGTATTCATATAGCCTCTTTGGTACTCATTTGATTCTTCCTCCAAGACGGTGTCATTTGCTAGAATGAAATCTACATCTTTGTGTACAACCAAACTCTCTGCATACTCCTCATCCTCAATGAGATAAATAGGCAAATCATCTAGAGTAAAGAGGTGATTTTCTTCACCTATTATATTCCCGTCCTCATCTGATTCCGGTCCATGCACAAAATTTTGCTGCAAAGGTGTCTGAACTGGCTATTGTGTAGTCTACTCTTGGGCTCGCTGATCTCTTTGTCTTATTCTATATTGTGGTTGTTGCTGATCATGAAAATTAGGATTTCTAACTTGTGGCTTAGGTTTGTCAAGTTTCACCCTTTCAAGCATCTGCTCTACCTTCCGAAGTAGCTGATCTACTGAGGAAGATTCTTCTTTTATGGTGACCTTCTTCTCTGCCTTTGCTCTAGCCCTCTTGGTCAGCAGATTTACTTCAACGCTGACCGCTATCTTCTGCATGTCTTCCATTGTGGCCGGTTCTCTCTCTCTTAATTGATAAGCCATGTTAGCATCAAAACCATCTAGGAACTTCACCATGGCTAGTCCCACAGGTGGGCTTATATGACGTGGAATTTCGTTATAAACTGAATTGAATCTAATGCAATAGTCTTGGACTGACTCACCAACATTTCTTTTGATTTGCTCATATTAAGCTAGAATTTGAAGAGGATTCTTTTTCACTTCCCAACGGTTTAAAAATTGTCTTTGTAGGTTAGCCAAGGTAGCGATGCGTGCAGCCAGAAAACCTCTGAACCATTTCCTTACTTCACCTGCAAATGTCTATTCAAAAAGTCTCATTGCCACATTCTCCACATCGATCTCATGAAGTTCATAGAAATCTGCCATTCTGTCCACATGTTGTTGAGCAGTAATGTTGTTAGGAGTGCCATAAAAAAACGGGATTTTGCTTTGATAATCTGCGGGCATATCATCTAAAACTTGAGGCAGAACAAGGGGTGCAAAACGGGCAGCCATCACTCTTGGTGGATTTGGCCTTGGAGGTGTTGGAGGAGTGTGCACAGTTTGTAAAGGGCTAGAAATTGGAGTTTGAAGCTGAGATATAATGTAATTATCAATCGACTGGTTAGCCCTTTCCATCTCCAAGTCTACAAGAAACTGTGGATTGTGGACAGTAGAGTCAACTGCCCTTTCGGATTTGGTCTCAAACAACGATAGTTCAAACTGCTAATCAAACTCTAGCTCTTCAAGATACTCAAAAATGTCCCAGGCATGAATGGGATTTTAACACGAGAGATATAGAGCTCTCTTGACGATGAATTCTTGAAATCAAATTGGGATTTTGTAGAAGGATTTGGATCTGGATTAGCCCTGGTATATCTTCTAGAAGCCAGCGTGCTATTGAGAAAAATCAAAGGACACAACCAACTCACTCAGCGTATCCAATCCTAAACTTATCATCAAGAAGCTTAGAATTATCAAGAAGTAAGGGGATTGATTTCGCTCCCCAGTGGAGTCGCCACTATGTTAGCACCTAAATCCGCCTTAGGCTGAAGAAGGAAAAATTCAGGGTAACCACAAACCATGCTCAGTCTGGTAGCTAGCCCTACCAGAACGGGAGAGGGCTCTCTCCGAGTCACGCTCAGTGAATAGATAAACGAAATGGTCTGAGATGACTTACAGTGAAATATTGATCTTAGGCTAGTAAGTAAATATGGATACAAGAAAGAATTTTTTTATGAATGACTGAGTTTCTGGGATGGTATGGGACCAATGGACAACAATGAACAAAGAATTTAATACAAAGGCACAGATTACTTCGTGAGGCAAGACAGGCGGAAAGTCTAGCAATTTAGTTTGAAATAACACAGAATAGAGAGATTTCTTAGGAGGGTGAAAAGGGCATAAGTACATGAATCCTTTTCAACAGAAGAAAGAACACTGAACATGAAATTTTCCCATAGGAAGAGCAATAAAAATGAATTATACCTTATCTAACTTAGAAAATTTCACTGAAATGAATATGAACTGAACTGTGAAACATAACGAAATACATATGAAACATAAGAGACACATTTGATACACTCACAACCACATGAATCTCATGAAACAGAGGCGCTGCCTTTCATTAATCCTCTGTCAAAATATACAATGAAGAAACAGAGTTTCTTTCCCACAGTCTCCTAGAAATTACAAGCCAACCAACCCTTTGCAAATGGTTTGCATAAAATAAATGGAACATTCCATGAGGAGATAGAACGACCAAGGGTTGGGGAGTTTCTTGAATCATTACAAAATCGAGATGGAAAGCCAACCATTAGCTACAGGTGCAACGTTACAAACATGAAAAATGTCTTCAGTGACTATTTGCCTTCCTTTGCCACTTGGATAGAAGACAATATGGAGCGAAAATACTTTAAACTTTGCCTTATGTGCTGAAAAAGGTGAAGTGTAGATGAGCGGGCTCACTTGGAGAAAGTCGCGAATCGAAATTTCACGAAACGGAGGTGAATTTGGCCCTTTTCTCTATATGCGCCGTGCCCAATTCTATATGTGTCGCACCACATTGGAGGCTATTTTGAGGCACCTACAAGGGTCCAAAATGTGCCCAAGTGTGCTTGTTGGAAATCCTAGCCTGTCTACTTTCCAACCCAAGTGGAATTTCTGAATTTGTTGCTCATTTGCCCCTCCAAATCTTCATTCTCCCAAGATTGCTTCCCGTGTGTCAAAATAGGGGCAGAGAGGTCATTTTTTGGGTGTTTTTGACCTCCTAGAGACTCAAATCATGCCCAAATTTCTTTTCCAAGCACTAGTAGTCGTGATTTTGCATGCTGAATCCAAAAGTACAAGCCATTTGTCATTTGGAGCTCCCAATCCTAAGCACCGCACCCGTGGCGCGACGCACAGGGAGAAAAAACCTATATTGTGACCAAAAAATTACCATGTGAGCAAAATTGCCCCAAATTTCTTGAAATTTGGGCTGGAGGTTCTCTAAGAGGCACTATGCTGTGCCACAGAGGCTTAAGCCAAGATTCGAAGCCTTTGCCTCTTTTGTCTCTGTGTTGCTTTGCTCAATTTTGCCTTCAAGCTCCTTATCCGAGCCTTTGCACTCATGTTTTGTGCCCTGTAATGATAAACCATCCTCCTCAGTATGGTTTTGGCTCTGTCAACCTTCTCCAGCAGTCTCTCAAGGTGGATGTTGATCCGCTCGAGCCAAGACTCACAGTCATTGTTAATCTCTTGCTCCAAGGTAGTGAGCTCGATCCTCCTTTGCTGGGCAGCTTGTCGATTCTCACGGATGCTTTGTAGTTCCATGATCTCATGCTGGTCCTTAAGATGTTTGTTCCTCTACTCCAAATACCTGATGATCCATTTGGCCCTCTCCAAATTGAGTGACAAGTCTTGGATCTCCGTGTTCTGCTCCTGAATGGTCATCCTAAGTTTGGCACTCTCCACATCTGCATCATCATCCTGAATGAGGATGAAGTCGGCCTCCTATTCACTTGATGGCCCCTTGTCATGCATGGGCCTCCTGCCCTTGTCCTATACCTGTGTAGTCGATGCCGGAAGTGAGGCCCCTTCCACCCTGGGTAGAGATAACACTCGCTTTGCTGCTACAAACAAGTGCCTACTGCCTCTCTGATATGTAACGAATACTGGCATAGTAGTGGTCTCATGGCACTCATACTGATTAGAAGGACCGCCTATCTCATGCTCTACCTCTGATAATACCTGTGAAGTGCTGAATAGGTCATGGGAGATGAAATCCTCCCAAGCAATGTCCTGCAATCCCAACTAATGATTCACCAAAATCCGAATAAGATCAAAGTGATAAACGTTGTTAAGTTGCTGCTGAGGAGTCTTATGCTGCATGAAGGTGTTCATCCTCTCTATGTTTCTGCAAATGAATAATGGGAGGTTCATCATCCGCACCCTAATAAAGTGCATGAGCAACCTGATGTGATAGGCATATAGATGAGAGAACCTCCCCTCATAGCTGAAGTATTTCATGATCAATTCCATGAGTGGAGCATACTCATCTTTCAAGTATCTGAATGGAAAGACTCTTGTGAGCTGCCTCAAGAATCTAGCCTTAATGTAAGGCTCATAGTGTTGCCTATCCACCTTCTTTTTCTTATGCCACTGTTCTCCAACATTTGGTATGCCTGTTGCCACTGAGATAGTTTCGGGTGTCTATGTGAAGGTGACCCCGACCAAGATAGATTGACCTCCACGTAGGTGAAGTACAAAAAGACGGGCCAACTCATGATGAACTCTAACATTAGCACCCTTTGACAAAATTCAAAACATGATAGGTGCTGGAAGCATGACATGGCAAGAGGGCATGCCTGCAATTCAGTGAGGATAGTTGGCTCATCCCTAACATGTTTGCCACTCTTGTGATGTCTCCTAGGAGCCTGTTCTTCCGAGGATGAATCACTTTGTGTCTCCATCTCATACTTTGATGAATGCTCAGATGCCATGACTGCTGTGTATACTGTACTTGGGATGCCCTCTGATGATGGTGTGAAACTAGGTGTTGTTGTGATATCTGCCACCAAGGGGAACAATGAAAAAAAGGGAATATTAGGAGGGGAGTAATATGATGGGAATAGGGGTTATGGGGAGAAGTTTGTTTAGGGATATGTAGGGGGTTTGGGTATTTGATAGGGTAGGGTTTTTGGGTTTTGATAAGGTATGGTTTTGGGGTGTTATGTTGACAAATAAGAGGAGGGGATAGGGAATAGGGTTTGATAGTGTTTTAGGGTAGGGATAATAGGAAAAATGAGAAAGGGAGGATAGGGAAAAATGGCAAGCAAGGGAAAAATGAGGGGTGAAAATGGAACCTTGGCATCAACACCACAATTATGCAACCCTAGCAACAATGGCCTTTGGTGTTTTCTTATGGTTGGTTTTATGCGTTTTGTTGCAATTAAACATAGCCATAAACCACCATATCATTCATAAAATTTGATGAGAAAGCCATGATATAGAGCCTACCTGTCAATTTGAGGGGTTTCACAAGAAATTTAAGGTGATTTGTGTTATATTCTTTCCACATAGTTAACAAGGGGTTTGAGGGGTACCCGTAACCCCACTTTATGGGGTCCGGTGCAGCGCCCCGGAAAATTTTGGTTTTAGACCCTATGTTAGGTTAGGCGGACCCACCTATGGTTTTGTGCATGATTTTCGCACGTGTTTTTTGGACGCGTTGGTTTTCGGTCCATGGTTTTGGACGCGATGGTTTTCGGTCCATGGTATTGGATGCTTCGGCATGTATAAATATGTATTGTAACATTGAAAGGACAATAATGAAAAATCAAGCTGGTAGTCCCGGTTTTGCGATCCAGTGGGAAATCTCTGTGTATATGTGTTTTATGTGTTATGCTCTCGCATTTTTATTTTTTCCTGTGATTTAGAATTCGTATGCAGGTAATTTATGTACGGGGTTAAAAACTACAACAGTGGGAATCCATCATTGTTTCCTGATTGATAGATTCTTACAGGTGTTTGACTCTAGCTCATCTATTCGCACTTGTTAGATTGTACTGGATACCTTGACTCTCATTATCATTATTGGTGAGTAGTCTCACATTTATTAATGGTATACATCAATGACTAGTAATCAAATGATTTCTCACATGGTTGAATTCAGAGCATTTATTCCCATGGTGTATAAATGTACCACGGCGGTCAGTGAAGACCTCAGGTTGCATCAGCATTCATTGGTTCACTTAACAGTTGCTCCTGTTGCTGCTAGTTGATACCACTCCACCTTATATGTTGCAGTCATTCATCGTGACATTCTATATGCTGGCACCTGAGTTTGCAATGTCACACCATCTTACTCCATCATGTTCATTTGGTACTTTTAGGATTAGTCTTTGATATCGGTGATCAGCTTCATCCTTCAGCATCATTGACATTCTTATATGTGATATTCAGACATGTACTTTTTCGATCGTGATTAGATGATCCATTATGTATTTTCCAGTTCTCTATACTTGTATACCTAGTGGATATGCTTGTACTTGATATGCAGACATGCTTTACTTTCTCTGAGCATGGGTATGCCCACCTCAAACAGTGTTTCTTTATGATCTCCTTTTGTGGCTTGGCAAGCTAAATTCTAGTGAAGTCCTTCTCAGTTTTTGATAGGTTTCCTTTCCATGTACTTACTTAATAAATTTCGGCCATCATGTACCCCTTCTGACCTCATATATTAGGGGGCATTTGTTACAACTCCAAATCTCACTCTTGATGTTTGTGATGCTGCATTTATGGCCTAGGGAAACACCTCCTTCAAGACCTGGTCCAAATACTTAAAAAACAATGTCTTACTACCTAAACGTGACATTTCCCTGAGCTAAATGCATGTGTACGTGGGTCTGAGCATACCCAACCCACATATATGTCTTAAAACACTTTAAAAAAAATTGAGTCTCCTTAATTTCAGGTGGAGATCATGGGTTTTACCTGTTGATTACCTATTAGTGCCCGTGGCCCAACTGTTCCCAACCAATTCCTAACTAAAAAACTACTTTGGGAGAAGTATAAAAAGGCTTCAATGGGAAGGCCTAGAGGAGGAGAGAATAGAGAGAAAAATCATTATACTGAGATTATCCCTGATCAGGTCTGAAGATCCTTGTGCTTCCAGCACTTCCCCCATTACAGGAAACCCTTGTTTACTTGAGTTATGATGTCTTTTCACTAGTTGAGATATCCTTGTGTGGGTCATGGAAGGAGCCTTTTGAAGACTTGGGATTGGAAGAATCCAGAGGAAAGTTCCACTTGGAGCCTGCAAGAGGAAGATTCAGGTGATATCATTCCTTGCTTTATTTTAGTTTTCTGCAATAAAGAAACATTTGTCTTGTTCCCGAAATCAATCTTCTTCATGCTTATGATGTTGTTGTTATGGTTTGCATATGAATAATTATTTCACTTGTATAACTAACTACCTTTCAATATGTTATGAAGTTGATTTCTATATGATACATGGTCCATAGACTGATATGCTTCTTTGAATTGATTGTTTTGCAGGTTTAAGGATCGAAAAGAACTCCAAGAGGGTTTGGAACCTAGCTGGATCTACCCGAACGAAGGACCCCCAGGTGCACCTCTCTTCGTGTAGTTTGCTTATTTTAGTATCATGGTTATGTGCAATGCTTGTTTTTCATTGTAGATAACCCTCGCTCTGCTAGGGTATTGACCCAAAACCCTAGGGGACTTTTTCCCTCAACAAGCTTATTGAGTATTCATGATTGAAGTGAAGGTTACAATTCATTAGTTAGTTGGATAGCATAAATTTGCATGAATTTTCCCTTTATCTATCCTAATCAAATGGTCATGCAAAGTGTTTGGATAGATAGGCCTCTCAGATATATTTCCAACAGTATATGGAACTTGGTCAAACTCACAAGGAATGAGGGAAAAAGTTATTTTGAAATGAAGGAAGCATTAGCAAGCAAAAATGCCTTTAAGTAATCTATACATTTGGGTCATATAGGGTGAAACCAATTGATGTTTTGAATAAACATGAAGATACTAAATTCATTCATAAATTTGAGTCGTTTAGACCCATCCAGGATGCACAAAGGTATTTGGGTCGTACAATGCATCCAGGCCTCTCTCAGGGTATTTGAGCATCTAGGGATGCACTAAGGCATTTGATAATTTGGCCATATGGGGTTAAATGTTTTGTGGAATAGGTGAAGCAAGAATAATATTATATTAGCTAAATGAATTTGGACTTTGATGAAATTCAGGCCTATCTAGTCATTCAGGGTGCAAAGGGTGCAACAAGTAACACACAACGAATGAAGCCAGATACCAAATTTTCCAGCACCAAACTAGAGGTGGATCCCCAATGACATGGAAATGTAACTTGGTAGTGACATCGCATATTGGTTGCAAGATGATAACAAGGCATACTGAAGGGTGGACAGGGTGCAAGTGGATTTGTAATTTTTGCTCGCTAAGTAGCCCTTTTTCCATGTGACACATAGCAGTGACATGGCATGACCAATGGCAGAGAGACAGTGTGGCATATGACATGGTATGTCTTGGTTGGTTGGCACAAATAACATGGAATTTTAGCTGGGATGAACATGTTGCACAGGTGCATACAATGAAACTTCGGACGCTATCCCCTGTTAAAGTTCAGAGAGACAGGGGAGGCTCGAAGTGACTTCTTTGCCATTGGATTTGAGTAGCTCATGGGATCGTTAACACACATTTTAAAAGGTGGTGGAATTTTAAATGGAAAATATGGCAAACTACAGACCCCTTGTAGTGAACTCTCACCATCGATATTAATCAGATCAATTGGAATGCATTAGAAGTTAGTGTGGAATTAAAGATACATCCATATCAAGAAAAGAGCCAAAGGAAGGACCTTGTTCAATATTCCATAATCATAGTTTCATGATATTCGTATATGGGAGTCAATCTATACAATAGCATTGAGAACCGAATGTTGGATATGAGTGAAAAGGAATTCTAGCTTGTGGTCCCAACCCTAGATCATGAAGTGTTAGGTGTCAAAGCACTTGGAGCTAACAAAATAAATCTAGGTGTTCAAAAAAATATTAAAACCAAATAGAACAGAATCCAGATATGTTAAAATACCTTAAAAACATGATTATATTAAAAGTTCACATGGATGCAAAGCAAGCCATCTAGTAGCTAAAGGGATATGAAAATATTATGTGCCATCCGAACTCAATTTTCAAAATAAAAATAATTGTTGACCCTGCCATTATCGATCTAGTTCAATATAAGTAAGCCAAAGAAGTTTGGAAGTGGTTTGTGTGGACTTGATCAATTGAGATAGAAGTGGTCTCCTGTGTGTAACCATTTGTTGTGGTTCTATGGTGCAAAAAAGTGTGAAATAAGTTTGAGGAATGAAGTCTATGGAGGATGTGTGATCGCAGAATAGGTGAGAAGATAAATTCAAGGAATGCATGCAATTTTTTCAGTCCAAGTGAAATTGAATGTTGGGTAATCTAGGAGCAACATACAAGGATTGTAAATGAATCTGAGTTGAAGATACAATACAGGGGAGCAACAAAAAAAATAAAAATAATAAATATAATCTAAAGACATAAATAAAGTATTTTGTTGAAGATACAATACAGGGGAGAAACATAAAAATTTAAATAAATAATATATATATATATATTATATATATATAATATATATATATATATATATACATTAAAGACATAAATAAAGTATTTTGTTAAGCACTTCTAGTTAGTGCCAGCAAAACATTTTGGGGGGTTGGTGTCTCTTTCTTGTTGGTGCTATAAAATCGATGTAACAGTTGGTTGGTGCCTATAAGATCATGTTGAGAAATATAGGGGCAACAAAGTAAGATGATTTATATTGCTTTGATGATTATTTGTGAGGTATTTTTACTTTTCTTAGTTAGCTTCTTCGTTCACTTGTTATTATTAGTGTTTTCTTCATCAAACAACTATCAAACCATAAAGAACAATAAGACAAAGGACACAAGATATAGGCGTTCATCTAGGGCCAAAACCTCTCCAATCTGAGAGGAAAACCCCCAAGAATTCTTCTTTTTATAGAATATTCAATTGACGAATTCCAAGACCTAGACCCTTGACCAAAAACCAGTCACAATTCTTCCCTTGAGGAGTTTTTCTTCTTTCAAAGTCAACGTTGTTCAAATTGAGTGCTACACCATTGCATTTCAACTTCTATTCAATTTTGGCCTCTTATTACAGACCTGCAATTTATGGCCTACCTACAATTACATAGATTCCACATGTTTAAGTTGATTGGGGAAAATTTGAGGCTTCCCTCCTTCGCTTGGCTTAGACACTTCTTCTTGTGAATTTGGCAGAAAAAATACTCCTTTCTTAGGCTATATCTCAACTTCTTCAATATTTCAATACCTTATTATAGAAACCCTAGTTTTAGTCACATGTGTGAGATGAATGACCCAAAAACAATGCTAGAAGACTTCAATCTTCTTCTCCCTTTTCTTTGCTACTCAAGAGGCTCTCTTCCTTCTCTATTCGCACTTCTCTCCTTTTCGTGGATGCTTGATGGATGATCTCTTGAGTGAGGTTCTATCCTCCTTTATATAGGCTACTTTCCCGTGCTATTAGGTTGATTTGTCATCATTTCTAGGCTGGCGTGTCCTCTTGATAGCCCAACTTGTATCTTTTGGAGGACAATTTGATTGTAGCACATGGACAAGGTATTTAATGGTCTTTTTGACTCAAATTATTTAATATGTAACCTGCCCCAAATGGGTCTTTCATACATGACAATAACTTAATGACTTGTAGACTCAATGACAAGCCCTATGAGCTCACAATGGGAGCTTTACCTAACAACAAATTTCCTCAAGCATGAAACCCATGCCTCAGGAATAAAAATAACAAATCTATTTTTCTCATTACATAAAATACATAAAATCATGATTACATATGTCATTATGAAGATCAAACCTAGTTACATATTTCAATACTCCCTCTAACTAGGGATGTATTCATAATCCATACAATGTACTTTGAAATTATCAAACTGAAGAATTCTCATAAGAAGAGTAGGATTGGTAACCCACCTATTCAACATCATATCAACCAAGATTATCACATACCAAGGCCTTTAGTAACAACTCTATCTCTCCACAAGATCAGAGCACAATGCTAATGAGACTAATGACTTATAGACACCATCATCATTGTCTCTCAAGGTACATACCCCACCCAAGTGTCCATAGGGTATTTCCTTCCAGGACTATTCTTATCTTGGATATCCAATCCTCAAATAATATCAGTCCTCTACAGATACTCTTATCTTGGATGCCCTACCTCATCCTCAAAGAGTATCAGATGCCAGATGCTTACCAAATCCTCCATTCTTTCTTGCAAATTGAAGACAAGAATGATGTTTTTATATCTCCCTCTCAACTAGGGAGGATATACCCATTCCTATCAAATGAATTTAACCAAGCTCCCTCTTATCTAGGGACTTGTTGAAGCTCCCTCTTAACCAGGGATTTGCTTCCAACATCTTTCTACTTTAGAGGGATATTATGAGACTATCAACAACTTGTGGGGCTCCTTCTTTCAATGCCATGAATTCCATCTTCATCATTATCGAGCCTTCATCTTCAGGGACATATTTGTAGGGCATCATTCATCCATCACTTTCATTCGCAAACCATGTTAGTGATGTCTGTTGAAAATGGAAACAAGAAAATCTTGATTTAATTTTCCCTTGAATTAAATTAGGAGAAAATTGTAATTCCACATCACAAGACAATTTGTATAAGTTAACTAAGTTAATTTCAATTAGTTGGATCAGTTAATTCGAGTTGAGGACCCAATTTGAGTCATGTAGAGTGGTTCCTAAATTTTAAGAGCCTAGGGTGAGTTTAATTTGAGTTGTAATAAGTTAATTCAAATAAACTAAGTTAAAGTTAGTTAAACTAGTTCCAAATGTTGTAGGAACTAGTAGGAGGTCTGGCAATGGGGTGCAGCTTCAGTGTTCAACCAGTTAACTGATATCTCATCCATAATTAACTCATGCATGCATGGAATTCGATTTCCCCAATTGAGATTGGAATTCAAGTGCAATGCACTATCAGTTGTATAATTTTCCAAGTTACGCAAGTGGTGCATGCAGTTAGAGAAGGGCCTATAGGGATTGCGCAATTCTGGATGAGGAAGTTCCTATTTAATAGGGGGATACTTCCTTGAGAAACAACACAAGGAAATAGGAGCTTTCCATGCAGCATAATTGGCTAAGTATTGGCCAGAGTCAACTTGTAAGGGAGTGAGATAGATTATACTTGTGCAAAGATTGTTCAAGCTTGAACAAGCATTGTATTTATTCTCTTTTTTTACGAATGCAATAAAAATATGAAGGGGTTTTGAGTAGTTTCTTTCCCCTTAGATAAATCTATGATCATATGTGATTGAATCTTGTCTCATGTTTATGTTGTGATTTCTCGATCAATTAATTGTTTCCACTGATGAGTAGAGTAGATTCAAGTCTTTGTTTAGAAAATTACATAACAGGTTTGGATCTACAAGGAATTTCTACATGGTATCATAGCTAGATTCACCTTATAAACCATTCATTGAATTCCTCATGTACATTGATCGTTGAAGAACTAATGAGTTGTTAGGAGGCAGAGTTATGGAGCCCTAATTCAGGGCAGATCAAGAAGACCCTATGTGCATACTTCTTAATGGATCTAGAAGCCTACTAATGGGCAGATAATTGAGCCAATTCTTAGTGACACAAAAAGGAGTTTTTATCATTCATATTGGTAGATTGAGGGGTAGAGATATTTCCCACATGGATATCAAGGCTTAGAGGGAGTCTAGTTTTAGAACGAGCATCCCTATGGAAGAAAGTACTTCAAGATCTAGGGAGATCAGACTCATTATCATAGTAGTTGCAGCAACAATGTGGAAGAAGTAGTAGTAGCAGTGTGAGTAGATCATATTTCTCCACGCATGCATATATATCTCCAGGAGTGAGGTAGGGCAATGTGAAGCAATAGTCCCAAGAGTTGTAGAAATTTGGGCAGGTTCCATTGAGGTGTTTTTTATCTAATGGATCATTACCTTGCTATAGGGGCCCATAATATTCAGTAGTAGGAGGATTAATTTCAGTTAGCTACTAAGGAGTTCAGAGGAATGTTGATAGCAGAGAAAGAGTCTCAGTAGCAAAGTCAACAACAACACAATTTTCCCAATAGACAATTGCAGATTGATTTAGTGACTATTTTTTTTTATGCTCTTCAATTACAGATGTTGCAGTAGAAATATCAATAGTGACAAGTGTTGCATGTAATACATTCCAAAGGTGTTGGATCGGGGTAGATGTGAATCCCTTTCTTGTTGAGAGGAAGTGTTGAAAATGGACACAAGAAAATCTTGATTTAATTTTCCCTTGAATTAAATTGGGAGAAAATTGTAATTCCAGATCACAAGACAACTTGTATAGGTTAACTAAGTTAATTTCAATTATTTGGTTTAGTTAATTCGAGTTGAGGGCCAAACTTGAGTCATGTAGAGTGGTTCCTAAATTTTAGGAGCCTAGGGTGAGTTTAATTTGAGTTGTAATAAGTCAATTCAGTTAAACTGAGTTAAATTTAGTTAAACTAGTTCCAACTATTGGAGGAACTAGTAGGAGGTCTAGCAGTTGGGTGAAACTTCAGTTTTCAACCAATTAACTAATAAATTGCCATAATTAACTCATGCATGCATTAAATTCGAGTACCCAGTTGAGATTAGATTATAAGGGAAGTGTACTATCATTTGTATAATTTTCTAAGTTGTACAGGTGGTGCATGCAGTCAGATAAGGGCCTATAGGGATTGTATAGTTCTAGATGAGGAATTTCCTATTTAATATGGGTCTAATTCCTTGAGAAAAAGCACAAGAAAACAAGAGCTTGGTAGGCAACAAAATTGGCTAATTATTGGTCAGAGTTAGCTTGTGAGGGAGTGAGATAGATTATACTTGTGTAAAGATTGTTCAATCTTGAACAAGCATTGTATTTCTTCTCTATTTTCTAACTACTGCAATATAGATAGGAAGGGGTTTTGAGCAATTTCTTCCCCCTTAGATAAATCTCTGAGCATATGTGATTGAATCTTTTCTCATGTTTATGTTTTGATTTTTTGATTGATTAATTGTTTCTGTTGATGTGTAGAGTAGATTCAAGTCTTTTGTTTTAGCAGATTACATAAGCAGTTTGAATCTACAAGGAATTTTTACAATGTCATCCTTCCCTTCATTAGAAAGTGATCTACTAGAACATATCTAGATTTTCTTCTTATAGCTACCTTTTCCACATCATGTTTCCTTTAGGATCTTCCATCCTACCACATGAGTACTAGTTGTGGGTGACTTCCACAACTCTCTTTTGGTATCCCTATATCATTACATCTAGATATTGTTCAAAAATAAAAAATGAACATCAAATCAAATTATCATTTTTTATGGCCCTTGATCATGACATCTGCTTGTTGTAACATGCATATTGATACATCTCCAAGATATTCAATGTCAAGGGTCTTCTTTATTTTCAGACTTTATCAAGGTCTTCATACCTTTGCCATGGAGATATCATGGCCAATATTTATGTTCATCGGATGTTGATTCCATTTCCATAGTTGCACCTTTTAGGATATCTTCTTTCTTTCTTCACATATTTCTTCCCAAGAACTTCCATCTAGTTCCTTCATCATTTTCAACCACCCCATATTCCATATGAGGACATATTGTGTTGATTTCATCTAGTCAATATGTGAACCATGCCTTCATGCATTCTTCCAAAGAAAGAGATCCCTTTACTTTTCCCATGCCCATGAGGTAGAGAACTTAACCATGTTATTTGCAACTATATGATGACATAAGTTAATTAAATTCATGTATACATACCTATTTCCTTCTCTTAGTCATCTAGGATTCCTTCAACAATTTATTTATCCTTAATTCTAAGTACTTCAACCATCTCAACATGTTGCATTCCTTTGTCACCATACTATCATCCTTCTAAACAATGAATCCCATCCAAGGTGGAATTCTCAGTGGGACACTTGCTTCTTCCAAGAGATGAACCTTCTAATGAATATTTCAATGGAGGATCTTGATTATCCTCATCCTACAAATGGTCCTTCCTAATGATGTATGATAAGATTTACACTTTCTTCATAAGTACTACTTATTCTTCCAATGTGATTATCAAGAGATACTTCCTTGTAATGATGACTACCATAGACTTATACTTCATCTATCTTTCAACCTTCTTATGATTATCTCTTGCTTCAATCGTATGTTATTATGATGCCATATCCAAAAATGATGCATCATATCATGTTTCTAATGTTTCCTACCATGATAGCCATACTTTACAAAAACTGAAAAGAACTAGGTGGAGAAAATTATCTCAATCATAGTATAGATATTTTACTTCATCCTCCTTTTATTTATTCTTCTCAGCTTCTTCCATGTAGATTTTCTTGTAGACTCGTACCTCATGTAATGTACTAAAACACAAGACAAGAATCTACTTTACTCTTTAAACATCAGAAACCAATGATCGATGAAAAAAATAATCAACAAGAGGAAGATAATCAAAGACACATAATACAATTGTTTCTCTAGGGAAATCCACTACTCAAAACCCCGAATATCTATTGCATAATCAAAAATCTGAGTGAAAATACGAAGCATGTTCTCACAAGAACAATTCTTGCACGAGTATGATCAACTCTTTGCCTCACAAGCATGCACTGACCAACACTTAGCCAATTTCTGCTACCTAATGAGACCCTATTTCCTTGCGCAATTCCTGAGAGGAATAACCCATATTTAATTGGGAAATCTTTCTTCCATAACTGCGCAATCCAAATCTAGGTCCTCTTTTAATTTCATGCATGATCTGTACAACTCATATCATTCTACAACCGATAGTACATTGTCCCTGCACTCTAGTCTCAACTGGGTCTTTCTCTGAAAAAACATGCATGAGTTTCTCATGAGGGATTCTCAATTATTTGGGGTAGCACTAAGGATGCACCAATGCACCAACTCACTACTAGACATCTACTAGTTCCATAAATAGTTAGAACTAGTTTAAATGACCATAACTCAATCAAACTGAGTTATCTAATTACAACTCAAATAAACTCATCCTGGACCCCTAAAATTTAGGGAGAACATATACATGACTATATAAATACTTCCAAATCTAAATTCCTAAGCTAATTAAGTTAAACTTAACTATTTACAATTTTCTATGAGAATATAATTCAATTTTAATTCAAGGACAAATTAAACTGGAATTTCTTTTTTCCATTTCTCAACACTCCCTCTCAACAAGAAAGGGATTATCAGCTACCCTGATCCTATATTTTTGAAACTTGAATTTACATCTTTACAATGCCTTTGTCAAAATTTCAGCATCTTTCTCCTCCGTGGGAATTTACTCCAACAACATTATTCGCCTCAATACACAATCTCTTAGAAGATGATATCATATATCAATAATGAAAAACTGGATTTTCAGAGAGTTTGATACAACTCTAATTATCTTAGTAAATCATAGTTGGATCCATCTGCTAACCAAACAAACCAACCAGAATTTTCCTCATCCAGATGACCTCACATGTTGCCTAACTTGTAGCCTATACTCTGCCTCCGCCGAACTAAGTGCAACCAATATATGTTTCCTGTTGTACGAAGAAATTACCACTGACCCAATACTGAAGATCCCTCCTGATGTGCTCTTCCTTTCGGATGGACTCCCTACCTAATCTATGTCGTTGAGCCCTTGAAGCTTCACTCCCTCTGTCTATATGTACCACAATCCATACTAAGTAGTGCCCTTGAGGTATCTCAACACTTGTTTTTCCACCTTCCAATACAACTTGGTAGGCCTAACCATCGCTTGACTAAGCTGGTTAACTGCATAGCACATATCTATTCGTGTGTTCACCAAATATATGAGTGAACCCACAAGCTTCCTGTAAACATTAACTTCCACCACTTCCCCTGAAGTAGCATCCTCCTTCCTCCATTTACTTGCTAGAGCAGTCTCCATGGGTTTGTTGCTCTCCATGCGGAACCTCCTGAGTATCTTGTTGGCATACTTGCCCTGAGGTACAAACAATTCTCCATCACCCTAACATACTTCCATGCCTAGAAAGTAATGCATGAGCCCCATGTCCTTCATCTCAAATTATCTTGCAAGATCCTCCTTGCAAGACTTGATCAACTGATCATCACCTGTCAAAATCAAATCGTCGACATATAACACAATGATCAACAATTTACCTTCTACACTATGTGGTACAGGTTTGCATCCGCTTCACTCTTGGTGAAGCCCAACCCGATGAAGTAGCTATCGATCCTAGTGTACCAAGAACAGGGTGCTTTCTTAAGCCCATACAACACCCTCTTGAGCCGACACACATGTGACTCATGGTTGAAGGTCTCAAGACCTTTAGGCTACTCTATGTACACCCCTTCCTCAATCGTTCCATTAAGGAAGGCTTTATTTACTTCCATTTGATATATCTTCCAACCCATCTACATTGATAGTGCCAATATAGATCTAATCAATGAGTTCCTTGCAACAGGAGCAAAGGTCTCATCATATTCAATCTCCTCTACCTGTGAAAATCCATGGGCCACAAACCTCGCCTTATTCTTCTTCAGACTACCATCTGCAACTTGCTTTACCTTGTAAATCTGTCGAGACCTCACCACTGACATGTCCTTCAATCTCGGGACCACATCCCAAACACTGTTACAAACTATGGAAACATACTTCTCCACCATATAATAAACCCATACTAGCTTCCACACTACCTCCTCAAAGGATTATGGCTATGTCTTAACGAATTCGTTCATAAGAGCCATGTATCCAATGTACCTCTCAGGTGACCTCCTCTGCCTACGCTGAGATGTGGGTGCTACCAATAGGGAAAATTCTAAGGATGGAAAATTATCTTGAAGTTTAAAAATATTGGTGAATCTCACTAGTCCATAATATGAAAACTATAAAAAATTTGTTGATGTATTTGTAAAATTATTCAAATTTGTAATGATTTTATATATACTATCTATATATTGTTGCCGATTTTTAAGGTAAAATAATTTTGTATTGTAAAATTTGGGCGAATCATTTTTATAAAAAATGGAAATTGGCTAATCTTTTTTTTAGAAAAATCATGGAAAATTAGCCCATATGTGAATATTAGCCCCTAAAATTTTCCATGGCTCCCACATTCTCCTGTGCATCATGAAATGGCATGTCAACCTCTCTGGTATGCTTTCTCCCATCTCTGGAAGACTCTTCCTGAGTGGTTTCCTCCACTCCTGAATCCTCTGCATGTGGCTACTCCACCTCAATCTAAGGCTCCTCAACCACATCTAGCTCAGTATCCCTCTCAAGGGAAACTCACATGGCCTTCTCCTCATTGAATCTGACATCCTTGTGAACCACTATCATTCTGTTGGTCGGAAAGTACACCCAATAGTTGTGAGGTCTATCAGTGTACCCCACAAATATCTCCAACTCTGTTGTTGGCTCAAGCTTCTTCCATGCATCTTTGATCACATGGAAATATACCGATGACCCAAAAATCCTGAAGTGATGAACATCTGGTCTTTTACTGGAATAAGCCTCCCTTGGTGTCTTTATCCCAAGAATCTGATGTGGGCTACAGTTATGCAAATAAACTGTTGCATTGCATACCTCAGCCCACAAGTGTAGTGGTAGGCCCTTATCATGCAACATCACCTGCGTTGCCCCTACAATGCTTATGTTCTTCCTCTCGACCACCCCATTATATTGTGGGTTATGGGGTGTCGTCAACTCTCATTTAATCCCTTCTGCTACACAAAATTTCTTCAACTCATTTGAGACATACTCACCACCGTTATCACTCCTTAGAGCTTTAACCTTCTTGCCAGACTCCTTCTCGACCAATGCTTTAAATTCACAAAACTTTGTGAAAGTTTAATCCTTCTTCTCCATGAAAAATATCAAGCATTTATGAGAAAATTTGTCAACAAATATAACATAATACCTGTGTTTGGCCGTGGATGCTGTCGAGAATGGTCCACACGCATCTAAATGGACTCACTCTAGAATCGCCTCTGCTCGATTGTCTCTATCATGAAAATAAGCCTTGGTGTATTTTCCCAAAGTATATGCCTTGCATGTATCAAATTACTCTAGCACACCTTTGGGAAGACCATTAGAGATATGTTGCATGATTTTCAAAGCCACATGATGCAAGTGACCCAATCACCTATGCCACAACTCGCCAACGTATCAGCTCTACATCTTCTCTGCTTTTGTGCTCAAAGCTACACAATCCTCTACCTCCAACTTACAGAGACTCTTAACTGTAATCCCTATCTTCTTTACTTGACTCATGTCTATGTGTCAAAGGAACACCTTTCCTTTCGATAAAATCACATCATAGCCTCTATTTACAAGCATGGCGACAGATATTAAGTTCTTCTTCAACCCGTGCACATACATTACATCCCTCAAGGTGAGAGGATCACCCTGCTCCCTCTAAAAAGTAACCATGCCCAATCCAGTAGCACTATACCTCCCATCATCACCCATCTCGATATGCATCTAGAGATCCTTCTCCTCCAGGTCACTAAACAACTCCTTGTCACCAGTCATGTGGAATCAAGCTCCATTGTCAAGATACCATACACTGACCATCATTGATGACACCATGCATGCAATGACAGTAAAGTCCAATTCGAATTGAGAGACCAAAGCCTAACCTACCACTCCTCCTGAAGGCTTCTTCTTGCACTTCTTGAGCGGACAATTTGTAGCAAAATGGCCCAAATCATGACAATGAAAGCACTTTAACTCCATGGAAAGAATATAATTTGGGATGGGATGCCTTCCCTTTCCCTTTACTTTCCTTACTCACTAAGGCACAATTTTTCTCATCATTAGTCTTTCATGAGAAACCATCTTGGGTGTTCCTTCTTATCTCCTCCTGCATCAAATCCGACCACAGTCATTCCCAATCTGGTAGCTTCTCCCTCCCATTGATAGAGTCTTGATAGCTATTCCAACTCTTGGGAAGGCTTAGGAGAGCTAGGCTCACCATATCATCCTTCGCAACGGTTATTCCAACACTTCCAAGTTCATCACTACAGTGAGTGAACTTGGTCAAATATTTTGGAATGGTCTTGCCTTTCTCCATCTTGATTTTTTGAAGTTTGTCTTTTAGTGCCAACTTCCTATGGTCACTATTGTTTTGGAATAGGTTTGTCAATGCTTTCCACATAGTATACGGAGTTTCCTTCCCATGGAGACTCAAGACAATGTAGTCTCAAACTCCCTCAAGGACTATTTGCCTTGCCTTCGCCACACACTACTTCCATTTGGCCATATTTTGTGCATTCGATATTGCTGCCTTAGGAATGTCTTGACAAACGAATTCCTTGAGGCCATTATCCTCCAGCACAGCCTCCATCCCATCCTTGCAGGCTATATAATTTTAGTTGCCTTCCAAGACATACTCGAGCCTCAAACCATAGAAGTCCATTTGTCATTCCTAAAGTATGTATTGCAAATTTTAATTTCACCTATAATTCAAAACTCAAAACTTCAAAATCTCCTATAGTATACTATCTTTAGCTCCGATACCATGTAGATTTTCTTGTAGATTCACAACTCATGTAATGTACTAAAATGCAAGACAAGAATATACTCTACTCCTTAAATAGCGTGAACCAATCATCGATGAAAACAATAATCGACAAGGGGAAGATAATAAAAGACACATAACACAATTGTTTCTCTAGAGAAAGCCATTGCTCAACTCTCTATTGTATTAATTAGAAATTTGAGTGATAATACAAAGCTTGTTCTCACAAGAACAATTTTTGCACAAGTATGATCAACTCTCTACCTCACAATCTCACACTGACGAACACTTAGCCAATTTATGCTTCTTGTTGAGCTTGTATTTCCTTGAGCAATTCCTGAGAGGAATAACCCATATTTAATTGTGAATTCCTTCTTCCATAACTTTGCAATCCAAATCTAGGTCCTCTTTTGATTGCATGCATGATTTATACAACTCGGATCATTCTAGAACTGATAGTACATTGTCCCTATACTCTAGTCTCAACTGGGTCTTTCTCTGAACTGACATGCATGAGTTTCTCATGAGGGAATCTTTAGTTAGCTGGAGTAGCACTGAGGATACACTAGTGCACCAACTCACTAATAGACGTCTACTATTTCCATAAACAGTTAGAACTAGTTTAACTGACCATAACTCAGTCAAGTTGATTTATCTAATTACAACTAAAATAAACTCCTATTGGACCCCTAAAATTTAGGGAGAACATATACATGACTACAGAGATGCTTCCAAATTGAAATTCCTAAGATAATTAATTTAATTAAACTTAATTAACTATTTACAAGTTGCTATGAGAATAGAATTCTATTTTAATTCAAAATTTAATTCAAGGACAAATTAAACTGGAATTTCTTGTTGCCATTTCTCAACATTCCACTTCTTTGGTGATATGGGCTTCTTCCCTTCCTATTTTGTTTTGTCCTTCTTGAGTTTAGGAAAATTTCTCTTATAATTCCCATATTCATGATAGCCATAGCGTTGGATTTTCGACATATCCTTCTTGTTCTTTTTCTGCAGACCAAACCTTCCAATTTTTCCTTTCTTCTTAGTCATGGCATAAAATGCTTGTGTTTTCCCATTTGATCCTACATCACTTTTTGCCTTCATCCTAGTTTCTTCAATTTTTCATAATGACCAAATTTCATTGAATGGGGTAGCTTCCTTCTTTCCATAGATGCTTGATGAAAAATTACCCCATTCCTTTGGTAGTGCATTAAGCACTATGGTGGTCATTTCCTTATCCTACATTATTTCTCCCAACTCTGTAGTTGGTCTCTTATTTTGGATACCCTCATAAAGTATGAGGCTATTCCATATTCATTTGATATATTCATCTTGTATAGTTCTTGTCTCAATGATATCACTTCTCAGGTAGTACTTACGGAGAACAATTCTACTAGCTTATCATATATTTCTTTTGATGTCACCAACTTTGATACATAGGGTATGTGAGGATATTTGATGGATTCGATAAGGATATTTTGAGCCCTAACTTCCCCTTTCATGTACTTTGCAAGAGCTTTATCTTCTTCCTTTGGAGGCTTGTGATTGATCCCTTAACATGATCAATGACTTCATTTTCTATGAGGATCAGATTAGTCCTCTTCTTCCATGCAAGAAATTTTGACGATCCAACCAATTTATTTCTTTCCTTGCAAAATGAAGTCATTTTTATAGATTCATATGCAGACATAAATATACTTACTTATGAAGATACTCCTTAATGACAATATCTTCAACTTGATGCCTTCTTGATTTTGATGATGATGCTGATAATAGAAGATGTGTTCTTGATGAAGATGTCTCCCATCAAAAGTGATCCTTCAAAGAGAGCGGGATCACCTTGGTTCCTTGATGATAATGAAAATTCCTTCTCCTTGCTTTTCTTTGATGTAGAGGCTTCAAGCTTCTCCAATTTGTAGTTATTATTTATTTGAGTGGATATAGGTTCTTTGAGGTCTCCTTCTTCTCGATGTGATGGATGAGCGAGGTTCCCAAGAATGTTTCAAGTTTAGAATCCTTCTTTGAATGAACAAGGTTTTCGAGGCCTTCTTTAATAACTTCCTTCAAGATGATGATGTAATACTTGTCTTTGAAGTGCCTTTAAGTTGAGTGGTCCTTCTTTATGATTGATGCTCTTGATGATATTTTAGTGCTTCAGTCCTTGAGTGTCATTCTTTAAGCTACCCTTCCTTGAATTTTCATCGTAGCTCTGATACCATGTTGAGAAATATAGGGGAAACAACATAAGATTATTTCCATTTCTTTGACGATTGTTTGTGATGTATTTTTACTTTGATTATTTAGCTTCTTATTTGACTTATTTTTTTTTTAGACAAAGATCGGGTGCTATGTATTAATCTGAAAAAAGAAGGCAGATTGCCATACATAAGATGCTTCAAGAGCATTTTGAAGCCAAGGAATCACAAAAAGGTATCTTTCCTTGGTTCTGACTTTGGTTTGACTGTCCCTAGTACTGCTTATACTACTATAGATTTTTACATACTGCCGACCCCAAAATTTACATTTGCAAAACATGACTAATCAATCTCAATATGGCTCATCTTCCTTGCAGTTGATCCCTCTGGATCCTGGTCAGCTTCGATTGGCTTTGCGCTAGAGGAGGATGTAGCATCTTTCTTTTCCATCATATGCTTGAGGATTTCGATCCTTTCTTCTGCATGGTTGCATCTATTGTTTAAACTACTGAACTACTCGTGAAGGGAGTGTACCCTGTGCAAAAAGAGATTCATCTCCACTCTATATTTTTCATGGAGGATTTTGAATTGTTCTTCGAGCCTGGTCTCCAAATGCGCACTTGGTCCTCCAACGCTCTCTGTTGAGCTCGAACTTCTTCAAACTCGGCTTGCAAATCCCTGCAATGGAAACATTGTTCAGGACGCTCCATTAATCCCTTTAACTGATTGTTGGCACTGATCCTTTGTTTGTCTCCTTGCTTATGAAGATTTATCTTACTGCTATTAAGAGCAGCACTGCTCTCGGGGATGCTAAGAACGCTTGGGGATATATACTTGGGCTGACAGAAGCTATCACAGATAGCTTGGTGAAACTCGGCTGCGATTCCACTCTTTGTCTTACAAAGATAAGCTTCAACTATGGGGTGTTGAGTCTGCATAACAGGGATATATAAAGAATTTCTCTGAATCTGATGATGGGAGGGGGAGCTGCACATCCCTATGCTCCTATGTTTCTTCCAACGCATATCTTGACCAAAATCTAGTTTTTGATGGCGACGACGATTTCCTTCTTTGTGAATCCTGGTTCCCATGCTCTGAACTGATTGCCTGATCAGGCTTCTGATGCATTTCCTCTCAACCTTATATGTTCTGTCCTCTGCTCTGCTGATTTGCCTGCAGTGGCAGATTCTATTGGTTACGGTGCTCCATGTGCTAACTATACGTGCGGTTCTCATGGTAGTGGTTGGGTGGACAAGATATCGTTGCAGCTGAGTTGGCCTTTGGGGCGTTCACAGGCCTTGCTGGCATATTTGTCAGCATCTTTATTGAGACCCCGTAGGATATGATAGTAGCGGGCCTCCTCCAACATGCCGTGTAATATTTGATTCCTGTTGTTGATTTGTTGCAGCAGTGTATTTGGCGAACTCTGTCTTTGCACCATGAGCCGAATTATGATCGCAGAGTCGCCAAAGACATTCACCTTCGTGATTCCCAGCTTGATCAATTGGGTGAGTCCTTGGAACAAGGCCAATCCCTCAGCCCTGTTATTGGAGAGTTCACCCAATCCCCATTCGAAATGCAAGATAGGCTCGCCATTTGCATTACAGATGAGGCCTCCTGCGCCTGCTAGGCCAGGATTAGATTTTGAGGCACCATCGAAGAACAGGTAGTATCTGTTGCAATTGCTCAGCCAGAGAGCAAATTCTTCTTCCTTAAGCCTCAGTTTCCAAACTGTAGTTGGCTCCTTCAAATGCGGATTTTCTTTTTCTAGTTCCTGGGTGCTGATAATGCTACCATGTCCATAATTAATCAAGTTTCTTTCTTCTATACTGCAATTGCTGAGCTTGATTTTGCTGTGAGTGCGAGTTGTAATAGCTTCCACCGCTAAGCTCTTGGCTTTATGACACATGATTCTAATGTTGTATCCTTTATCTTGAAAAACCTTCTTATTTCTGGCTAACCAGATGCTCCAAAGAAGAGTTAAAGGTATTGTGTTCCATATCCGCTGTGTTAATTTACTCTTCTTGCTTTTCCATGGGAAAAGTTTCTTCCAATTGTAGACTGTTTCTGCTATGGATGGCTTTGGATCCCAATCGACTTCCCCAACTGAAGCCATATCTTTCCAGCATTTTACGGCTACTTGGCAATCTATGAACAAATGTTGCATTGTTTCTTCTGCTTGGAAACAATTTGGTCACCTGGAAGGGCCCAGGATGCCCCTTTTTTTTAAGTTTTCAGCTATTAAGACCTTACCTTTCAAGAGGAGCCAGCTGAAGAATTTTACTTTAGGAGGGGCTTCCGCCTTCCAGACCAATCTCCAATGACTCCAGATGGCCTGTGGAGAGGCGCTTTCACATAGATGGTGATACCCTGCTTTAGTTGTATAAAGGGTTCCTGTAGGATCCCAGCGATAGCTGTCTTTCCCCCTCTTTGAATCGGAGCTTTACTATGCAGATGGCTCTTTAGTGCGAGGAAACTTGTTTCTAATTCCCTTGGATAATCCGGTAGAGTCCAACCTATCCATGCTTGAGAGGGATTTCCCCACTGCGCAATTTGAGCTAGGCACCAGATTCCTCTGTTATTTAGCCAGTTTATGGCTGGAATTGCATCTGTGTTGGACCCAATAGGGCGCTGACCTAGAATTCTGTCATTGGAGATACTGATGTTGTTCCCCCCTCCTGGAACTTTTGAGATGTGTTGGATCATAAAGGGAATGATTTTCTTACATAATTTCCAGATGTTGGAGCTGTCTCTGTTGGGGATATTGGTTTCCAGTAGCTGGAGCCTAGTGCTGTTGAGATACTTGGCTTCTAGAACTGATTTCCACCAAGCTGTGTCCCCTGTAAGTAGCCTCCAAACAATTTTAGCCCCAAGAGCTAAATTCAATATTTTTGGAGACCTTATTCCAAGTCCTCCTTTTTCCTGGGGTTGGATGACATTCTTCGAGCTAACCAAGTTGAACTTTTTCTTCTCCGTTTTCCCTCCTTGCCAGAGGAAGTGTCTAAGAGCCTTTTCCAATTTATGATGGAAGGTCATTGGAGCTTGTATCAATGAAAAGCGATAGATGGGAAGAGAGATCAAACCTGATTTTAGAAGAACGAGGCGTCCTGCTGGGTTTAGCCACATAGATCCCCATTGCTAGATTTTCCTTTTGATTTTGTCAAGGATTTTGTTCCAAGTTTCGGTCTTCAGAGGTCCCATACTCACTGGCATCCCTAGATAGGTGAAGTGGCTCCAATCTAGCTTATATGAGACCCCTAATATGTTTGCAATGTTGTGAATGGTGTGAGTTGTTGCATTCCATCCATAGATGCAGCTTTTAACTTGATTAACTTTTCCTCCAGAATAGTCCATGAATTGATCCAGGATCTTTTTGAAGCGCCTTGCAATGGTGTTCGAGGCTCCTCCCATCAAGAGGGTGTCATCTGCGAATTGGGAATGGTTGATATTCTTTGTGCCCTGCTCGAATTGGATGCCTGTGATTAGGCCTATTCTTCGGTTGTAGTCCAAGGCTTTGCTAAGGGATTCAGCCATAAGAATAAATAAATAAGGGGACAGGGGGCAGCCTTGCCTGAGACCTCGGGAGGATTGAAAGGCTACACAAGGTCTTCCATTCACCAGAGGGAAAATCCAGGGGTTAGAGATGCATGCTTTGATCATGTTAATGAAGGAGGTATTGAATCCCATTTTGTTCAGTACAGCAAACAGAAAGGAGTGTCTGACCCTATCAAAGGCATTGGCAAGATCTAGTTTTAGGATAAATCCTTTTTCCTTTCGACTAATACTAGAATAAATGGCTTCTTGAACGAGAAGAATGGAGTCAGAGATGTGTCTATTGGCTAGAAAACCTCCCTGATTTTCTGAGATTAAGGAGGAGAGAAGAGGCCTGAGTCTTGAAGACAAAATTTTTGTAATTATTTTGTAAGTAGAATTGCATAAGGATATGGGTCGGAATCTAGAGAAGGTAGTGGGCTTGTTCTCTTTTGGGATTAGAGCTAAATAAGTTGAGTTGGTGTAACCCCCTAATTTGCCTTTCCGAAGGGCCCAGCGTATCATCTTTAGGAGGTCCTTTTTGATCATCGGCCAGTATTCTCTGTAAAAATTGATTGGGAACCCGTCGGGACCTGGAGCTTTGTCCGGGTGGAGGCTCCAGATGGCCTTTTGGACTTCTTCCTCTTCAACTTCTTGGGTGAGCTTGCTGTTCATTCCTTGAGTGACTTCTCTAGTCATGTGTTGAAGTAAACTTGAGTAATCCTCCTCGCTTTTGTCCTCTGTTAGGAGATTTTTGAAGTGGGAGGTTGCAGCTGCTTTTATGGAGTCCTGGGTCTTGTAGCTGTTCCCTTCACTGTCTTTAATTGTGCTAACTGTATTCCTTGCCTTCCTGACTGTAGCTTGTTTATGAAAGTAGGAGGTGTTTTTATCTCCTTCACGCAGCCATATCTGTCTTGATTTTAACCTCCATTTGATCTCCTCATCTCTAGCTGTTTGTCGCAGCTGAGTATACAATCTTATCTCTTCTTGTTTTGCTTGCTGGGTAAGTCCTACTGCTTCAATACTTTGTTGTATTACCTCGAGGTTTTTTTTGATGTCCCTTTTTAATAACGCGGGTTCCTGGTAGTTGGTCTTTGCCCATGACTTAAGGGCCTGCCTTGTTTGCTTCAGCTTTGTTTCCCAAATGTATATTGGGGAGCCTTCCACATGCTGTAACCAAGCTTGCTTCATCGTTTCTCGAGCTGCAGAGATTTGGTTCCAAAGGGAGGAATATTTAAAGGGGAGGGGTCCGAGTTGGCTATGACTTTGCAAGGTAAGGGTGATTGGATAATGGTCCGAAGCGGAGATATTGAGGATGTCTGACTGACCGTTGGAGAAGGAGGATAGAAAGGCGATATTAATGAGGAAACGGTCAAGCCTTTCCATAATATTACCGGCTCCTAATCGCCTATTGCTCCAGGTGTACCTTCGGTTCTTGGGCTTTATATCGACCAAATCCTTCTCCTGCATGATGTGCTCAAGCCGGTTTCTGAAAGGATCTGTGCTGAAGTTTCCTCCTCTTTTCTCATTGGAGTGCATGACCAAGTTTAAATCCCCTGCTAAAATAATGTTGTTATCATGGTCTTCCTCTAAGTCTGCCTCCAGAGTGTTCCAGCATACTTCTTTTTCCCTGTAGTGGTTCGGTGAATAGATGTTGTATATTTTAACCTCAATTCCATTGTCCTTGCTTTCCAATTTTACACTTATCCAGTTCTGTTGAGTTTTGATGAAGTTGCATCTCCATTTGTTGTTGTCCCACATTGTTAGAATGCCTCCTGAGGCTCCTCTTGCTTCACTGGTGCAACCACAGTACTGCTTTTGTTGATCAATGAGTCTGTTGATTTCGGACTGATCGAGCTTTGTCTCTTGGATAAGGATAATATCAAGCTTTTCACTTTGGATTAGCTCCTTGAGGGCCGCTTTTTTGGAGGGGTGCCCTAATCCCCTGCTGTTCCAAGACAGCATTTTCATCATGATTTACCGGTGGTGTGAAGAGGTGCTCGCCTCTCTTTGCCTTTATTGTTATTTTCCTTGTCCGAGATTCCTAGGATGTAGGTTTCTATCGGCGTCTGAGATCCCATTGCTATATCTTTCTGTGCGCTTTCTTCTCTCTGCTGTCTAGCCGACTTCCTACCTGGCCCATGCTTTTTTGGAATATCGCTGGATGCCCCATGGTCCTTTGATGAGCTTCTAGTGATCCTTGTTGATGTGGAATCGGGGGAGGGCTGAGAGGGATGAGGGGAAGAGGGATGGAGATGCTGATCAGATGAGGGTGGCTCCTGTTCAGGTTCTTCTTCAGAGAGGGTTGCGAAAGGGTTGGAAGAAGGAGGGATGGAGGGATCTGAGGGTCGAGGGGGGAAGGAGGGGAAATGAGGAGGGAGCTGCTGAGAGGACGAGGAGGGGTGTTGATGGGATGAATGAGGATGGGAAGGTTGATGTTGGGATGGTCCCAGGGTTTCAGATTCTGTTTTCTTAAGGGATGAAGTCGTTTTTTTCCTTTTTACTGTTTCCCATTGCCCCTCTTGCTCTGTTGATTCTACATTTATAAGTTTGGGGCATCTATTAGCAAAATGTCCGTATTCGTGACATACCTTGCATTTGAAGGGTATCTGTTCGTAGTCCAATTGTTGAATATGGCACCAGTCGTCCACTTTCAGTTTGATTGCTTCCGGTAGTCCGTGCCCCAGATCAACTTCAAGACATATTCGCGCACACGCTTGCATATTGTCCTTGGGTTCACTGCGATCTATATATTTTCCAACCGCGTTTCCTATTGCCTTGACCGAATCGTCGCCCTAACAATGGAGAGGAAGATGGGGAAGCCTGACCCAGACAGGAATGGCACTCGGAATGTCTAGTTCTGGATCGAAATCCGGGGTCCATTTGTTGAGATAGAGTCCCCTGGAATCCATGAAGTAATGCCCGTTTCTGAATATCAGGTCCTTGTCCTCCTTAGTTTCAAAATGAAAGGTGTAGTATCCTCTGCCACAGAACCTTATTAATATTTTCCCTTGAATCTTGTCTGCCCAGTTTCGCTCAACCCACCTTTGCACAGTTTTGGGTGAGGGCCATAGTCTTGTAAATTGGCCGATTAATCCTTTCTCAGCTAGTGAGATGTCTGCCATGCGAGGAATGGTCGGAGGCAAAAGAACTTCCTGTAACACATCTAGTTTTTTAACGAACTTGGTTGCCGTTGGTCTTGGTCTTTGTTGTGGTAGAGATTTAATCAGATTTGAAAAGGCTTGTTGCAGTGATGGATCCCCCCCTGGCGGATCCGGGGGATCCATGAGTCTGATCGAGAGAGCAGCAGCGGAAGCGAGTTCAGGCCGAGGGCAGGCTCAGGCGCGCGCGCGTGCAGAGTAGCAGCAGCAGCAAATTTTTCGGCCCTACCAGTTTCCTCATAAAGTATTTGACTTGTTATTAATAGTGTTTTCTTCATAAAAAATCTATCGAACCATAAGGAACAATAAGAAAAAGGAAACAAGATATAGGATATCATCCAGGGACAAAACCTCTCCAATCTAAGATTAAAACCCACAATAATTCTTCTTCTTATAGAATCTTCACTTGAAAAATTCAAAGACCTAAACCCTTGGCCAAAAACCCCTCCAAGGCCAAGTCACAATTATTCCCTTGAGGATATTTCTTCCTTCGAAGTTAGTGTTGGTCAAATTGACTGCTACACCACTATTTTTCAACTTCTCTTGAATTTTGTCCTCTTATTATAGGCCTGCAACTTTCATCTTGCCTGTAGTTACAGAGATTCCACACGTTTGAGCTTATTGGGGAAGCTTTGTGAGGCTTCTCTCCTTTGCTTGACTTAAACACTTCTTCTTGTGAATTTAGCTAGCAAAAATACTCCTTTCTTGGGTTATATCTCGCCTTCTTCAAGGTATACAATACCTTACTATAGAAACCCTAGTTGTAGTCACACGTGTAAGCTGAATGAACCAAAACCAATGCTTGAACACTTCAATTTTCTTCTCCCTTATCTTTATTTATCAAGAGACTCTCTTCCTTTTCTATTCACATCTCCTTTTCGTGGATGCTTGATGGATGATCTCCTCCTATATATAGACTCCTCTCCCATTTTATTAGGCCAATATGTCCTCTTAATAGGTTGACTTGGCATCCTTCCTAGGCCAACATTTCCTCTTAATAGGTTGACTTGCATGTTTTGGAGGCCGATTTGATTGTGGCACATGGACAAGGTCTTGGAGGGTCTTTTTTACTCAAATAGTTTAATATGTAACATGTCCCAAATGGATATTTCATACATGACAATGACTTAATGACTTGTAGACTCAATGACAAGCCTTAGGAGTTCACAATGGGAGCATGATCTAACAATAAATTTCCTTGAGCATGAAACCCATGCATCAAAAACAACAATAACAAATTTATTTTTCTCATTACATAAAATACATAAAATCATGATTACATGTGTTATTATGAAGACCTAACCTAGTTACATATTTCAATGATCATACATAATAATAAAAAAGTTTCATATATATATGTGTGCGTGTGCGTGTGTTGTTGATGTGATAAATGTTATAATATTATATGTGCATTAAAGTGTTTTGATTGTTTAAAATTGGTCATTATATTAATCCTTCCTTCCCCCTCTTAGTATAATAATATTTCCAACAAGATCAGATAGAAAGAAAGGTTTGACGGGTAGAGGGGCCAAGGATGTTTCTATGCAAGAAAGGAGTTGGCTTGAATTTGATACCATGTGCAAGAATAAGTAACTCCACATGATAATTTCCATTAATGTGCAATCAAATTTATACAAAGAGGTGACTCTTTGTTTCTTTTTCCAAAGTTAGCTTCATCTTCACATTCTCCTAATTTTATTTATTTACAATTTTATTTACAGGGCAAAAATCTCAATGAATTATGTCCAATATTTCCACATTCTCTTCCATTCCCACATTTCTTTGAACCAACCCCTCTTTCACTTATACATTGCATATATACAGGAGTTTTTCCCCAAAAACAATGGACTTTTACATAAACTTTGATTATGGTAATCTTTCACTTATATATTTTGTATACTCACACAAAATTTTGCAAAAAAAGAGGCTGTTATAGAATCTTTATGATGTTGATAGTCATTCTGGGTCTTTTTTTAGCAATTAGTTGAATCATTAACTAGAACGGTTCGTACTCATGTGACACAAGGTTTACCCTTATCTATTACCACTATAACCATTAGGTGCACAATGATGCTCCTAATGTGGACATGAGTTAATCAAGGGAATTGAACTAAAACCTCATGATATTTTTACATAACGCTTTATATAACATATTTTTCCAAGTGAATTACAACCCAAAAAACCATTTTCAAGATATATAACATACTATTTTCAATAGTAAATTTCAAGGTATATGGCCTATTCACATGGCAATAAAAAATTATTTTTCCACACAAACTTGTTGTGCTAAAGGTTTCCGATATTAATGATAAGGTAACGCCAAACAAAAGAATCTTTTCCAAAAATTATCACTAGTGCCGCCCTATAAATTAAATTTGGTAAAAACCAATAAGCATGAATTCATAAAAGCATCAAAACACTCATTTCATGATACATATCACATTGTCAAGATTGAAAAAAATCATTAAAAAAAGAACTAAATTAAACTACTTTATTATTATTATTATTATTTATAAAAAGAATTGATATAAGAGTTATATTTTTAAAAAAATATGTAATAAGATTCTTAACTATCGAGATTCACCGCACTTAGCCATGGAGATTCTTAACTTATAAATAGGCTTTGTTACACTATCGTGGGCCAATACCATACATTATCAATACCACATGCCCAAAAAACCCTAACTCGTTTCATATGACACATGTTCATATGATATTTTTTTAATTAATCAATTTAATTAAAAGGATAGAAAGGGCATAATTATTTTTGAGATAATTCTTAACCTTTGGTTTGTGAATATTGCTAAGAATATTCTAAAATGTTTAGTGGAAATTAAATCCTTGTCATCCATTTAATAAGTATTATGCAAGTCTCCTTGGAACTTAGGTACAAGTGTGCCCCATGGTTTTCCTTTAAGATGAAATTGTTCTCATTAATTAAATTTGTCCAAAGGTGATACATATCTCGCACATAATCAATCCTGGAATAAACATATCTTTCATTCATGAGTTCATCTTAAGGAAGTATCGGTTGGGGAATTCTTATAGGAATTTCCATCTAATTGTCATTGGTCCACGAATCTTAGCTAATCTCATCATCGAGATCATCCTAGCTAACATTCTCTGAAGATTTTCTTCTAAAATGCTTTGTGAGTTCCTTCTAGGCTAGTTTCTCTTGGGATGGTGGCATTTCCACATCATCACATGTCACTTCAAACCCATCGTTTGGCACATGCCATCTGGCATATTCACATGGTCGACACCTTATTTGGAAACAAGCCCACAGTTATGATTATTATGTCTTTTCTCATTAATTTGCATTTACTATCCTTTGGTTTAGTTACACTTGGTTAAAAAAAATCGTGAACTCATCATAATTCTCTCCTTTGTGTGCAGCAAGCTAGCACTGCAAGTAGTATCAATCATGTAAAAAGGGATTCTCCCCTGCATTTTGTGCAATCATTAATATTGGGTAGACCAAGGAAAATGTTGCCTCCTCCAAGACCTCCAAGGCTATTTATAGAAGAATTTGATAATAAAATTCCCAAAACTCATTTCAGTACAAAGTACATAAAGATTGTACTCTCCTATGAACTATGATCAACACATTAATAAAATGGATGTCATCTATCGAGCATTAGAGTGGACGATGAAATAATGTCCACCAAAAATCAACGTACAAAACCATAACTAGCAATTGCACCAAATGTTGCAAAGGAACGTCGTAAGGCAATAACATATGGAGAAAGAGCATAGATGAAGAGAGACGTGATATGTTACAATTTCACTAAGAGAAATAACATGATGTTAAGAGTAAAGTGAACTCCTCTTTTACTGTCCTATTGGGTTGCAATATGTCAATTGAGGGAATGCTTACCAATTTCAGTTTTGTTTTATGCCCTTTTAGGAAATTGGCTAGCTTGAAAATTTGGAGCAAGTTTCTTGTGACAATGTTTATTTTAAGATGTAATGAGGAATCAGAGCCACAGAAGAGTTTGTGAATTCCACCGAGTTTTTAACGTTAACAATATAAAATTCAACCAAAGTGGAATATTTCAAAAGGAATATCGAGTTTTTAACATTAACAATATAAAATTCAACCAAGGTGGCATATTTCAAAAGGGATGGAGCTAGGAGCAAGTCTTGGATGATTTAGACATAATAGAAACCCCTCTGATGCAGCACATAAGCCAAATACATCTCATGTTCTCCACCACAACCCCTAACGTGCAAGCCAAAATAGCTCATGTTATACACCACAACTTCCTATCTCGGGCAATGTTTCTCAAAGCAATTTCTCATATAATCAAACAAAAAAAGGTCTAAAAACTTCAATCCTTGCATCCAATTCAATTCATGTATAATTATATAGAAAATCTTAAGCTGACGGGTCTCCCTTAAAATTGCAGAGTAAAGTAACAAGAATTGTAGACGTAATTCAATAAAACATGTCAACACTCTAGTTAGCAACCGTAAATACTCTAAACAACCTCCTATATGTTGTAGATTCACATTACAATAAGGAAAGGAAGGATAATGAACTCCCTTGTTCACATATAGGTAATAGATACCCTAGCAATAGATACCCTAGTGTAGCTGTGTGTATAATAAAGGTGAATGATCAAATTCCACACATTTTGCAACAACAATATATTATAATCATTACCACAAGATTTGAACCGAACAGTTCATTTAAACCATGCAAAATGAAAGTCCTAGACAAATTAGTGAAGTCTTTGAGCCTAGTAAACCTCAGAAATTTAATTTCCTCTTATTGACATAGCTATGCATCTTCTGTCTCCTAAATACCCGTTGCTTTAGTCCTGTGTTAGTTTTCAAAGCATCCACAACAATTTCATTATTGTTGTTTTCATGTTTTACTACTTCCCTAAAACTATAGACTCTCCTTCTTTGGACATACAAAATTTGAAGACATGTTTCTTGCAGCCCATGCCTGACTTTTCTACAGAGGAGGAAATGAAGAAACACCCCCAAAAGCATTTTCTGGAATTGTTAGCCCCTCAGTTTTCAAAGCATCTGCAACAATTTCACTATTGTTGTTTTCATGTTTTACTACTTCCCTAGAACTATAGACTCTCCTTCTTTGGACATACAAAATTTGAAGACATGTTTCTTGCAGCCCATGCCCAACTTTCCTACAGAGGAAAAAATGAAGAAATGCCCCCAAAAGCATTTTCTTGAATTGTTAGCCACTCCACATTACCGTCATGATTTCCATCTATTACTCCGTGAATCTTTTGTTGCTTCTTCCATGCCGAACATGCTTGTAAAAGAGAAGAGTAATTCTGACACCCAGATATGAACTCAAATCTCCATCCTAGAGTAAGGAGATGCATTTTCTCTTTTATGTGAGTTTGTTTCTTTACAATCTTGTCCAAATTAAGATTATAGTTAAGGGGTGCTCAAGGACAATCTTGAACATCAAAGGTTTCTCCTTTTGCAGGAGACTCATGATTTAGCTGATATGCACCCTAATACCCATCAAATTCACAATCTTCTTTGTCTTTCAAGTCTACCTCCTTGGTCGGAGACCGAGACAAAATTTTCTCAATGCAATCTGCTTCTTTGGCTAGAACAAGGGATACCTGTGTCTGCTTCATTGGCTAGAACAAGGGATACTTGTGCTTGTTCTTTTTCTGGCTCTTTGAATGCCATTTTTTTTTCAGTGTTAGCTAGGGTTCAATATCAATATCATCACCTAGAATATGAATATCCCGAAGTGGCCATAAATTTCATTTCTTGTAAGGAGATTTTCTTCTAAATCCACCACCAACATAAGAAAAAATCCCTCTGCTAAACTCTACAATAGACCTCAAATGTCTACAACGAACTTCGAAAAGGAAACCCAGCCACCAAGGGTTTTAGGTCAACCAATTGCTTTCAATATTGCCAAGCACTATTGAATACAAACAGGTAATAAATAATGTGATAGAATTGAGAAGGTGAAAATAAGTAATAATTATATAAAGGTAATAATAATATGTTTTATTAATTTTATAATGTTTGAAATAATTAAAAAGAATATAATATACATTTGAGTATATTTTTATGCCATAAAATTGGGAGGGTAGGAAAGAGTGACATAGCAAATGGAAGTAAAATTTTATCATACTTTTCATCCCCTTAGTGTACCACCTCTTTCATTGTCTTCATCTTTAAAAACCATTACATTTAGACAACTACACTAATTAATAAATATCATTGTTATAATCAATAAAAATATTAATTTTTAAATGCAAAAAATAACTTTACTTTTATATAAAATTCATATTTAAATTTAAATTTTCGACTCAAAAAATCATATTTAAATTTTTACATATTCAACAATTTAAAAAGACAAGTTTTAAATTTTCCATTAAGTTTGACATAT
>APFE030193622.1:82405-151127 GCA_000404065.3 Pinus taeda
GATTGGATAGAGTGTTGGATATTCATGGCTTTGTTGATGCAGACTGGGCTGGAGATCTGGATCAGAGAAAATATACAAGTGGGTATGTTTTTAACCTATTTGGAGGTGCAGTAAGTTGGATGAGTAAGAAACAATCTATAGTGGCACTATCAACTACAAAGGTAGAATACATGGTAGCCACTCATGCAAGAAAGGAAGTAGTTTGGTTGCAGAGATTGTGCTCAAGTATGGGGTTAGTACAGGGAGCTATAAGGATAGACTTTGATAGCCAAAGTGAAATTTTCTAGGCAAAGAACCCTGCTTATCATTCAAAGGCAAAGCACATTGATGTTCAGTATCACTTTGTGAGGGATCTGATAGAAGAAAAAAAGGTGTTGCTGGTAAAGGTGGACTCTTTGAAGAATACTACAGATGCATTGAAAAAATCTGTGAGCTTTGAGAAGTTCTCTTCGTGTAGAGAAAGAATGGGTGTTTTAGGGTTGGATAAATGACCAAGCTCTCTTGTGGCCCCTTGTGGAAAGAAAAAAACAAGTGGGAGAATGTTGGGTTGTGTTATATTCTTTCCACGACTAGCCCACATAGTTAACCGAGGGGTTAGAGGGGGGGCAGAGCCCCCCCCTCCCCCTCCCCTTTCGTTGCACTGATTGTGTAGCAGGGGGGTCCCAGGGGGTTTGAGTGGTGCAGGTAACCCCACTCTATGGGGTCTGGGGCAACGCCCCAAATATTTTTGGTTTCGGATCCTATGTTGGGTTGGGCAGACCCACCTATGGTTTTGTGTGTGATTTTTGCACATGGTTTTGGACGTGATGGTTTTTGGTCCATGGTTTTGGATCCAATGGTTTTTTGGTCCATGGTATTGGATGCTTCGACAGATGTAAATATGTATTGTAACATTGAAAGGAATATAATAAAAAATAAAGATGGTAGTTTCGGCTTTGGGATCTAGGGGAAAATATCCTTTTATGTGTTATCCTCTCGCATTGTTTATTTTATGTTCTTAGAATACGTATGCAGGTAATTTCTGTACAGGGTTAAAACCTACAAGCCGCGCGAATAGAGTGCCTGGGTTCGCAAGGCTCCAACAAAGGAACCAAAATTTGATTTTGAGTGCGCTAAGGAGACATTCATGGACTCTAAGAAAAGCTTCACGGAGGCCTCCACTTTAGGTAGTAAAGACAAACTAGAACCAAAAATGGACCCATCAATGCTCACTACCTATCTGGAGACATGCATGAAGTTGCTGCACGACAACAAAGTGGTGAAGGGGCTACAAGAACTCATCACTAGATGTGCTGGACCAGGAGAACTACGCGTAGTCCAGAAGCTTGGGAATCACACAACGTGAACAAGAAGAGATGAGATTGACTGCGCAGATCGGGGAATATGAAATGGATCAAGTGATTTTGGATCTAGGATCGAACGCGAACGTCCTGCCAAAGTAGACATGGGAGCGCTTAGGCAAGCCCATGTGGAAATGGTCTCCTATTCAATTACGAATGGTGAACCAACAAAATATCCTACCTATGGGAAGATTGCAAGGAATAATGGTAGATATCGAAGGTGCAAGTGTGCTTCCAGATTTTGAAGTGATAGAGATTGTTGATGACAGCAATCCCTATCCTGCACTAATAGGAATAAATTGGGCCACTGACATGAATGGAGTGATAAATCTAAAGAAACGCAAGATAATTTTTGGTAAAAAGTCACTGCATGTAGTGGTACCTTTAGACCCTGCGAAAGGATCACACTACACAGAGCCAGTGCACGACTACGAGAGCGCCAACGATCTAGACTGTATCTAAAAGATAATTGCGTGGGATCAGGATTGGGTGAATCCAACAGCGGATGACAGGATTTCATGGGAGTGCGAAAGCTCCTGCACGTTAGATTCATTTGAAGAGATAGAATGATGGAAGAACCAGTTACACGAGGTAACCACGCTCAAGTGCAACATGATGATAAAGTCACTGCGTTGCGTAGCAACAAAAACACTGCCTATGTATGACAGGTTGAGCGAAGTGGATGATTTCCTGAACAAATTTGAAAAATAAGTATTGTAACAGTAGCAGTTCGATGCACTAAAATGGGTACTGCATGCTACACCTGCAAGGTGGTGGGCTACGCACCAACAGAATTTTGAGGACTGGCATGAATGCAGAAGGATGATGCGCATGCTGTTTGGGATGCCTCAGATGGAGCTAATAGACAAATACGATGGACGGGATGATCCACGTAAACACCTTGTGAAATGGAACAAGGTCTACGGGGAAGAGCCACAAGCTAAGTGGGTGCATCTGTTCTTTCATACCCTAGATATCATACCCATGAATTGGTATATTGAGACGAAGCTCTGCCATGGCACGAGAGAATGGGATATCTTGCATGAAGGATTCCTATTAACCTTCATGTTTGAGGATCATTGGTGGGATATTGTTGATGATGTGCTACAAGCAGTAAAATCAACTATCTTCAAAATACCCGAGGAGCCAATGGAAGTGCTTAAGCTAGAATGGGTGACCTAGCTGAGCTGTGCGCTGGAGTGTTATAATGTAGATATTGAGGAGGATGATGAGGATCCAAAAAAAATTAACATTCCAAAAACTGAAGGCTATCACGAGGTTCGAGGACCATTGATTGAAGATCCTGACATCACCGCGCCGCTAAAAATGAAGCAGGTAAACATTGGGATGGAGGCTGAACTGAAGTATGCAACACGATGATTATTAGGATGATTCCACGATGGATAAGGTCGTTAAGTTACTCCGCGAGTACCAATACTTATTCCCGACCAAGATTGAGGACTTAAAAGGGATCGTTTGTGACTTAAGGATGATGAAGATCACCCTAAATCCTGATGCGAAGCCGATTAAGCAGAGGCCTTACCGCTTCAATCCGAAGTACAAGAAAAAGGTTTGCGTAGAACTAGACAAAATGCTCACAACTAGAATTATTGAGCCAATTGAAGAATCCGACTAGGTGAGCTCTATGGTAGTGCATGAGAAAAAGTAGAAGGGTGAGATAAGAATATGCATGGACATTAAGATGTTGAATGATGCATGTGTACATGACCCATTCCCGACATCTTTCATAGATGAAGTATTAGAAAATGTTGGCGAGAAAGAAGCATATTCTTTCACCGATGGGTTCTCAAGGTACCACCAAATAAAATCACGCCAGAAGATAGGAGTAGGACCACCTTCACCACTGAATGGGGCTATTTTCAATACACCATCATGCCATTTGGGTTAAATAACGCGCTAGCCATCTTTTCGTGCATAGTTGTTTCCGCCTTTAAAGAATATATCCACAAATTCCTCGAGGTCTATTTGGATGATTAGATTGTCTTCGGATTAGTTAAGCACCATGTAGCAAGTTTATGCTTGATGTTGGATAATTGCTGATGACACCAGATTGCACTAAACCTTAAGAAGTGCACGTTCCTTGTTCCCTTTGGGGACCTACTGGGACATGTGGTCTACAAATAGGGACAAATGGTAGACCTCGCGAAGATTGCAGTAATTCTGAATTTGGAAGCACCACGCTACCTTGGGACACACAAGGTACTACAGGAAGTTCATCAAAAGTTATGCCCAAATCACCGCGCCAATGGAGAAACTATTGAAAAAGGATGTCACATTTTGTTGGAATGATGATTGCATGAAGAGCTTGGATGTCCTAAAGGAGAAATTAGCCTCCGCTCCAATCCTGGTCTTCCCAAAATGGGATGTGGATGTCCATGTTGATGCATCATGTATCACGCTGGGAGTGGTGCTCACACAAGAGGGTGGAGAGGGCTTGGATCACCCTATCGTATTTGCAAGTCGTAGATTGTCCAAAGCTGAAAAGAACTATTCCACAACTGAGTGCGAGGGATTGGATATGGTGTACGCTGTTCAAAAATACCGATACTATTTTCTAAGAGGACATTTCAAGATGTACAGAGACCATTCTGCACTAAAGTACTTGTTCAATAAACCTGTGTTGGGGCGACGCATCTATAGGTGGCTCTTATTTTTCCAAGAATATGACTTTGAGGTCGTGGTAAAATCTGGATGCCTGAATGCAGGACCAGATCACTTGTCGCATATTGAGATAGGCAAGGAACCTACTAGTTTGGAGGAAGGATTACCTGACGCGCAGATCTTTGTTGTACGTGTCACGGATGGACACTTCAAAGATATAATCCATGTTCTAACAACAAGGACTGTGTTGAAGAAATACTTCGTCCAACAGAGGAAAGAATTGGTGGTGCACACGGTGAATTTTTCTGTCATCGCGGGGCACTTATACAAAATGGGAAATGATGAGATTTTGTGAAGGTACGTGCCTGAATGTGAATGAAGTTAGATCCTTGTGGAAGCATATGGGGGCGTTGTAGGAGGACACTATATAGGACGAGTGACCACACAAAATATTCTCCGCGCAGGGTTATGGTCGCCAACCCTTCATCAAGGTTCAAAAGCACACTGTAAGGCCTATGATATATGTCAAAGGACTGGAAAACCATTATGGAGGGACGAGATGTCGTTGAATCCACAAATGACACTGCAGCCCTTCGAAAAGTGGGCAATTGACTTTGTAGGACCTATCAAACCCCAGGGAAAAATGGGGGCACGATACATCATCACCGTGACAAAATATCTGATGCGATGGGCGGAATTGCAGCCAGTCAAAGACTGCATGGCCGCCATGGCTACGAAGTTTTTGTTTGAACACCGGTTGACTTGATTTGGCTGTCCGAAAATCTTAATGAGTGATCATGGTACACATTTCCTAAACGAAACCATCAACACTCTCAAAGAAAAATTCCAGGTGTATCATCCGGAAAGCACACCATATCACCCACAAGCCAATGGGGCATTAGAAGCATTCAACAAAATACTGGAGACTGCACTAACCAAAGTGTGCAATGCGTAGCGAAGCGATTGGGTCCTGCGCGTACTTGCAGTACTATGGGCATATAGGATAACGTGCAAGAAACTGATGGGACAGACACCTTTCTGTTTAGTTTATGGCATGGAAGCTATCATGCCAATGAAATATATTGTACCTAGTCTGTGCATAGCAGCACTCGTAGGTTTAACGGACCGTGAAGCTCTCGAGGAAAGGCTCGCGCAATTGGAAGAACTCGAGGAGGAACGATTCTTGTCTGGTTTTCATCAGCAAGTACAAAAGCAACGTGAAAAGGCCTGGCATGATTGCCATATTCAGTTATGCACCTTCAAGGTAAATGACTTAGTGTTGTTGTATGACAGTAAGATTGAAAAATTTCCAAGAAAGTTCAGAATGCATTAGCTGGGACCATACATGGTTAAGGAGGTCATAGACGGAGGCGCGGTCCAGCTAGTCAAACTAAATGGATAGCCTTTCCCAGGCAAAGTAAATGGCAACCGCTTGAAGCCCTACATGGGTGGACTGATTATCTGACTAACCGGCAGAAGCACAATCTTCGCGCTCCAAGGATTCGGATAGAGGAGAGGACTATAAACACTTGCAAGGGATACCAACACAAATGCAGAGAAGTAGTTTAGACACAAAGGTCTCGGAACAATGTATGCAATAGATCTAGCAAGCAGCAGCTCAATTCGAGAACAGTTGGAGGGACTCTATGCAAAGATCATCGTGTCGATAGAGTGACTCGAGGGCAAATGATGATGTTTGTGTTGGGGGCCTCTTGGGCATGGAATCCCCCCAAGGCATGTTTCGGGGCTCAAAGCCCAAGTTTTGACCGAATCGTTTTGTAAAGCTCTGCGAATTGTGGGTGCAAGAGTATGTTAGAGTTACAGGGTTGTCTTCCCTAGTTTTGTAATGTAATGTCAGCCTACCCATGGTCCACAAACGATGGGATTGTATAAATAGAGCAAGGATCTAAGTGTAAAATACAAAGAGTAGAAGAGAAGAATAACAAGTCTAAGTGATTGAGTCACAAGTGTGAAGTGTGCCTTTGGGTCGTAGGGTAGGAGAAGGCTCTGTAGCTGAGTGCACAAAGGCCTAGTAGTCCTCAGCTGAGTGCGTGGACCCCTGCAGCTGATTGCGTAGGGCAGAATCAAGTCTGTAACAAAGGAAGAAACTAATAAAGAGAAGTTTTATCATAATTTTGTGCAACTGTTCTTGGGTTAATACATGTTTGATATAATTTACGAATATATTTTTTATTCACTACACGCACCTGTATGAATGGTTTATATTTTTAAGTAGGCTAAGATAATCAACTAACATTGGAATATCAGTAAAGTCTTGGGTAATAATGCAGAAGTGTAGCATTCAACCCTTAAGTAGGGTTGCACGAAGGCAGTATCTCGAGTTGTGAAGGATGGGAAAGTGCGTGAAGAGACCTGCACGTAGGGTCAAACCACAGACCACTTGAACTCATTAGACATCTCCATGGTGTGGAAACCTTATTCTAGCACCCTCCCATACTACTTCATGTGACACCTCAGTCCGCACTCTATGAACTGCTACCCAAAGGGCCAGTAGTACTAGGACTTGCTTGGTTAAATTAACTTTGAACCTCGGTCAGCCTCAACAATCCAACATAATGTTAAGGCATGCTAGAGGCCAAAGCAACATGCCAAGATGTGTCAACTACTAGGGTGTTCCAATGCATGTTAGGGAGTATTAGTGAGTGTTAGGGAAAGCTAAGGGAGAGATAGTTTCAAATGAATGGAAATGAGTGAATAAGAGTGTGTGATAGGGAGTGTGAGTAAATTGTAGGTGTGTTAAGGAGGGAGTGAAAAGGTATGCTAGGTAGTACTAAGGAATGCTAGAGTGCTAGGGCGACATGCCAAGATGTGTTAGGTGGTAGGGTGTGCCAATGTGTGACAGGGAGTGTTAGGGAGTGCCATAGAAAAACAAGGGAGAATTAGTTAAAAATGCATGGAAATGAATAGATAAGTGTGTGTGATAGGGAGTGTTAGCGAGTTCCAAGTGTGCTAAGGAGGGAGTGACAAGGCTATATGCTAGGTAGTGCCAAGGCATGCTAGAGTTCCATGGCATGTGAGGGAGTGCTAAGGTGTGCTAGGGAGTGTGAAAGCATGCCAATGAATGTAGGGATGCTAACACACACCACATAGTGCCAAGGGATTGTTAGACATGCCAGGTGTTATCACATGTCAAGATGTAAACTATGTTTCTTAGTTGTTCTACGAACACAATTGGATGTGTGCCTTGTCTCTATAAGTTATTAAGTTGTAATATTTGAGATTTGACGTGAGTATCCTAATTTGATTTATAGGAAGTTCTTAGGTGAACAAGTAATATTTTAGTTGTAGTAACTGTAACTTGGTCAAGTTGTTGTAGTCGAGGTAGGTTTTGGTTGGGTTCCCAAGTTGCAAAAAAGGCAAGGGTAATTGTGAGGGCATGATACCTAAGGAGTGTCAGGGTGTACCAAGGAATGAAAAGGTGTGCTAAAAAATTGTCAGACAGTGTCAATGCATGTCGAGGAGTGTTGGGGAGTGTCAGGGCATTACAAGGGTGGACTAGGTCAAAATGCATGCAAATGAACGAACAAGAGTGTTTTCTAGGGAGCGTCATTGAATTGAGGGTGCCCCAAGGACAAAGTGTGTTAGGAGAATTTTAGAATAATACTTGCAAGAGGAAAGCCTATGATTTTGATAAGGGGTTGGAAAAATGAGTTTTAGACAAATGGAGACTTTGGGATAGGCCTAACACTATTTCTTCAATTACTTTATCAGGTTCCCAAGTCACAAAAAATGTAAGTCTATCTATAAGGGCATGACAACTAGGGAGTGATAAGATGTGCTAAGTAATGTCGAGAAGTGCTAACAGATGCTAGACAATTCCAAGACATGTTAGGAATTCCAAGACATGCCAACTTCTAAGGCATGCCATGATATGCTAGGTGATAGGGTGTTGTGCCAACACATGCTGGGGATTTCCATGGAAACACAAGGGAGTACTAGTTTCAATTGCATGGAACTTGATTAATAAGAGTGTGTGATAGGGAGGTTAATGAGTTCCAATGTGCTAAGTAGGGAGTAAAAAGGTATGCTAGGTAGTGTGAAGGCATTCTAGAGTGCTAGGGAAGCATGTCAAGAAGCACCAAGTGCCAAAGTGTGCTAAGGAATGTTAATGAGTGCTAGGGAAACTCAAGGGAGCACTAGGTCAAAATGCATCGAAATGAATGAATAAAAGTGTGTCACATGGAGTGTTAGAGACTTCCAAGTGTGCTAAGAAGGGAGTGACATGGTATGCTAGGTATTGCTAAGGCATGCTAGAGTGTCAGGTAAACATGTGACTAAGATGTTCCAGGTGCCACGATGTGCCAACATGTGCTAGGAAGTGTTAGGGAGTGCAAGGCAAACACAACGGAGAACTAGGTCAAATTAATGCATGGAAATGATTGAATAAGATTTTGTGACATGAAGTGTTAGTTAGTTTTGAGTGTGCTAAGGAGGGAGTGACAAGGTATGTTAGGTAGTGTTAAGACATGGTAGAGGCGAGGGAAACATGCCATGATGTGTCAGGTGGCAGGGTGTGCCAATGCATGCCATGGAGTGTTTGGGAGTGCTAGGGAAAAACAAGGGAGCACTAGTCTCAAATGCATAAAAATGAATGAATAAGAGTGTGTGACAAGGGGTTCCATTGAGTTCTATGTGTGCTAAGAAGGGAGTGACAAAGCATTCTAAGTAGTGCCAAGGAATGCCACAGTGCCAGGGAGGCATGCTAAGGTGTGCCAAGTGTCAGGGTGTGTTAATGAGTGCTAGGGTGTGTTAGGGATCTCCATGGAAACACAAGGGATAACTATTTCAAAATGCATGGAAATGAATGGATAAGAGTGTGTAATAGGGATTTTCAATGATTTTCAGGTGTTTTAAGGAGGGTGTGACAAGTTTATATGCTAGGCAGTGCCAAGGCATGCTAGAAAGCCAAGGCATGTCAGGGAGTGGTAGTGTGTGTTACAAAGTGTCAAATCATTCCAAGGAATGTAGGGGATGCTAACACGTGCCACATAATTCCAAGGCATTCTAAGACGTGAGAGGAGATATTGCATGTCAAGTTGTAAATTGTGTTGCTTAGTTGTTTTACTACCATGATTGGATGTCAGCCTTCTCCTGGTAACTTTTTAAGTGGGATGATTTGAGATTGGACATGAGTAGCCTAAGATGAGTTATAGATAGATTTTAAATAAACAAGGCATATGTTGAATTTCCATGACACATGACAATCTGGATTTGGTCTTAGAATATTTGATGAAAACACACTCAAGTGCCACAAAATATCTACTTTAATGCATAAGTAAATCTACACACATCAAGGAATTGACTAGTGCACATGAGAATTTTTAACTTTTTCAAACCTTCGTCATTATAATACAAACTTCACTACAATAGGATAGATCTCCCATACCAGGGATCGTGGCCCTTTACAATCACACTGATACAAGGAATACAACTTGGGATTAGTGCTAGTCCTTTGACAGCCAATCTATCTTGAACAAGACAACACTTGACTTACTTACTTATGGTGGCAACACACAACCCTTTTAGTCCATGTATCCTGAACACATCTAGTATTACCTCTTGCCTCCCATTCTGCAACTCCCCAATATTCCTCTATCAATGAGCTCAACTCCTTTAGGTTATTGAACTCAGCTAAAAAAACTCTACCCTCTAGCTACCTCCTTTGTCCTTCAAGGTCTTCAACACTTAGGGGCTTCAATCTCTTATTTAAAATTTTTTTTGTGAAAAACTCTTTGGGCTTCCCACTTTTGCCATAGTACAGCTCCAGGATGTCAAGTCTAGGGCTATGGATGTTTCCCTTCTGTTCACTGAATCAATCCTTTGTCATACAATGAACTAGGGCTAGTTTGTTGGCCTACTTGATTTCTACTTTAGTCCTTCGAAGTATACACATCCTTAGGTCCTATAATTTATCCTTCTACAAGTCTTTTTGTCCTTCACAAGTACAAGACTTAGGGCTCTTCTTTGATAATAAGCTAACAAAACTCCAACTGTACTTGGACTTCCATCAATCTGCCCAACCATAGTTAATTATTTATTGATTTGGGGCCCACAATACTACCCTCATCTAGGGCTATTCAAATATTCCACTTAACAATGATTTGATTCCTCTCAAAATTATTGTTCTTTTATAATAATTTATTTGTTGTCTAGAATATGAATATATATGAAATACCCCTCTTATCATCCTTCTAATAATCTATAGATGACTGAATTAGGGTCACAAATCAGCCACTAACAACCCATTGACTAATTTTTTATAGGCTACTTTAGATCCATGTCTACAACTTTACGAACAGTCCACAAAAATAATCTCCTCTTCATGTTAATCCATTATTCATATGGCATGTTTCTTCTACTCAATATTCTTCTTAGTTTCCACCCTCATTTGGATCTGCTATCTCCACACAAACCTCTCCAAACCATCTTCCAGATATGCGATCTATATTCTAGGGATAAACCTCGCTCTAAGGGTCACAACCCCTCTTCTTCTATGTAGATTTGTCACAGTCTTAAGGGCATACCTTATGGGATAAACATGCTAGGAAACTATCCTAACTAGGGCATTATACTTCTATTCTAATTGATTTAGAACAAACCCTATCCACCCATAGAAAAACAACAACACTTTCCTCTATAAGGGACTCGACCTATCTCATATGGATTCATATATTTTGGGCATTTCTTTGACTGAATCTTGACATGAACTTCAAATCTATATGACCCCCAAACTAGGGTTACCTTAGTCAATATTATGCCTGTGACTACTTTTGTTCTGACCCTAAATTCCAGTGCATGTCCTCCTCTATTTATGTTAGTCTTTATCATAGACCTTGTGGCCTACTAAGAACCACAAGAAACGTTTGTTTCAACCCTCTCTTCTATTTCATAATTTAATGTGGCCTCCACACAAATACATCACAAAAATCACATGCCTAGATTCTCATGAGCAACCTCTCTTAAGCTCTATCTGCTAGAAGAGAACCAACAATGTGCCATCTGACTTCCTAGCTCGAACCCATTAAGGTATGCAACATTCTTGTGAAACATCACATGATGATCTTGGTCTTGGTCGATGATCATGGCCTCCCTTTAGCAACCCTTACTCCACCCTCTAGCTCGACCTACTTTAGGCATACATCTCTCTTGGCCTTGTTCATCAAATAAGATCCCTGTCACTTGATTTGGATTCCTTCATACTAAGGCCTCCTTAAATAGTTTTTCTTGGCCCTCTTAGGAACCATCTAGAACTTATGGGTTTTATCCACTTAGACCTGTGGTAGTGGCTATAGCCACCCTCCAAAATTTTTCCTTAACTTCGTTTTGGATCCTCCCTACCAACCATCCTCAACAACATGTCTTGCATTGTTAAGTGCATAAGCTTTAGTTGCTTTCTAGCAGCATGACAGCTTGTACATGATAGTTAGTTACATTCCCCTCACAAGTTGCTTCCTCGAACATGGTCCAGTTGTAGTCTAAATAACTCCCTCAAGAAATTGCGCAATTTGGAGGGGAACCAGCCATCCCTCTAGAAATTTTGCAATCTTGACTGGTAGCCTGTTGGCCTCAGGAATTGCGCACTTATGCCTGTCAACCTTCCCTTGAAAAATTGCACAATGTGGCCCAACAGGACTGCTCAGCCCAAAAATTGCGCAATCCTAGGCAGCAGTCATCTACTAAACCCAAAAATTGTGCAATCCCTCTAGGCATCTAGCCCATCTTCCTCCCAAAAAATATGCAAAAGTCACCCTCAGTCAGGCAGGCTATTACATGAGCCATCGGGTTGACTCATTCCACTCAGGAACAAGATGGGATGATTTTTCCTGAAATAGCAAAAATAGACATGAAAAAAGCATCCCTAGATTTTAGGGAACTATTTTTAGTAGCTAGAGGTTACATGCAAAGATTGTTTTAGAATATTTCCTTCAAGTGTCATCTTTTCCTAGATTTGAGGCATGTGCATCATGACCATCAAAATTATTTATTCGACGCTTCATAGCTCACTTCTTCACATCGATCTTTGATCTTTAACATCCCACAACACATCGAGGAGTCTTCAACACATCCAACTCAGCTATTTCCGGGTAAGTCCGCTTAACTTGTGTTCTCTTCCTTCCTCCCAGAAAATGTGCATTTCTACCCAGTTATTGTCTTCCAATATTGCATTGCAAAATTTTGAGGGGCAGTGACTGCTGACCCAAAAGATTGCGCAATGCAGTCACTGGGCCTGCAACCCTTTCCAGTTGGAATTGTGGATTGCACAATCCCAGTAACCAACAGGCCAGTCTAGATTGTGCATTGCATAATTCCAGCAGCGAGATAGCCTGGACATCCTTTTGCATAGTTTTGGTAGCTAGTGTTTTGGCCTCCCACAAAAAATTGCGCAATCCTTTCCAATCAATCCCCAAGTATGTTGCATGTCATTCCTCAAGTTTGCTTTGGTTTTAGCTGACAGATTTATTGCCATGCATGTCGACATGTCTCCAGATCTAGTAGGTGTTTGTCTGCTTCTCAGTAATTCAAGATCAATGGCCTCCAAGAGAGCAGGATCAAATGACACTAATGGAAGTGCAACTGGAGCAACGGTTTAGCGAGTGTCTACAAGTTTGCCAATCTATGAAGACAATAAGTTGATTTTAGACAAGGACATCAAGCTGAAATAGCAAGAGGTTAATTATGCATTTTCAGGCACATTTGGGGAAGACCTCGAAGACCTCCAAGTCTATGTGAACACTCACAAGTCCAGCTTGTACTGGATTTCATGCAGGTATCTTGTGTTCCCATGTGTGGACATGATACATTGCATCGTCTCGCACACTGATCTTGAGACAATGACATTGAGCAGTGTCAGCAGGACAAAGATTGCAACCTTCAGGGCATAGGATTATGAATAGTTGTACCATATTTCAAAGCTCATGACTGCCATGGAGACACCCTTCAACATATCGAGCAGCAATGCCAACTCCAGCGATATATTGAAGAACTCGGTAAAAGAGTCGGCCAAATTCAGGATGACACCAAACCAGATCTACAAGACGAAGATACTATGAAAGGCGTATCAATACTTGGTCATCTTTTCATGTCACTTGAATGGGAAAGAGAGCACAGAATCCTTCCCACAAATTTGGGTGATCGCGTTGGACCAAATGGCCAGTCAAGGAAAATCATGCAACTGGTTCGACACGTTGGCTCACTGGTTGAAGGAACGGGTAACAAGAGCTCGATAGATGCCCAAAAGTTAGAAAGTGGAAATCTACATGTCGGCTTACATCTTGGATGCAATCTATGCCTGTTAAGAGTTCCCAGGCTTGAAGTGGGCATGGACATCGGTGGAGACCTCTGTGAACACTTATTGTAAAATGTTGTTCGAATGCAGCTTCAGAGGAGCTATCACACAACTGTTCGATCATTTTGACACCCTTGTGTACAAGATGATATTTGAACAGGATCCACCCTGCATGTCAAAGGTAGCAATGGAGGCACCGATCTACATAATAGATTGGTATACCTTATCATCCTACACCTTCATACGGATGTACAATGCGGAGAAGCCTCTGCATGTTCTACTGAAGTTTTCCTTGGAAAAACTCGTCATGTAGGAAGTATCATACCACATCTCGGCAGGAGTATCATCAAGGCTGCACCGAAAGAAGAAGGCACCTTGTCCCGCTCTTCTGTTGTGGATTGGATTATATGAGATACAAAATTTCAATCATGCGAATGTTGAAGTAGAGGAGATCAAGAAATATCCATTTGACGCCCGGAGCTTCAATCTGTATGACCCAAATTGTTTTGTCAAATATCACTGCATGAGAGTACAGTTTTAGTGGATCCATGGGGCGTGTCATTGGGCAGAGGAAAACCCATAGAGATATTGTTACAGTTTCTCTAGGCCCTATGAACTAGTCAACATCGTTGTGAAATGGTTAGCGAGGCAGCATGAAGAAGCATCTAGGATAGCAGCAACAGCAGAGGTAAACAGACTAGCATGCGAGAAAGGAAAGAGGAAGATTGTCGATAGCATGGAGGAGGAACAAAGATGTAAGATCTGAGCACACCCACTTGTGCAGAAAGCATCTTTGGTAATAGAGGTGAAGAGGCAACAATGCAACAAGAGGAACACAAAAAGGCAGAGAGAAAAGCAAAGGATGGAGAAAAGAGAGAAGGAGTTGGATGAGTTGAAGGAGAAACTCTAAAAGGAACAAGAGTTGCATAGAAAGGAGAAGGAAGTGCAGTGAGAACAGGTACATCATGCGGTGCAACATGCACAGATAGATGAAAATGTGCCTGTACAGGTAGTTGACTCATCTGAATAGCTGGCACTAAGAAAATAGGGTGAGCAATTGTAGGAGTGGGACTTTGCTCAAGAGATTGAACAAGCATTTGAGAAGATGAATACAGATATGGGGCAATAAGAGTTAGACAAAGAAATCGACCTCATGTCTCACCACCAATAAGTCAAAACCACCAGCTTAATCGTATCGAGAAGTAAAGCAAATCCCAAGTGACCAAGGAGACACTGAAATCCTTGGACACAGTCCAAAGGGAGAGATGCATAACATCTCATTCGATGAGTCCCAACATAGAGTTGTGAAATCTCGTAGAGTGTTGATTCCAGATGATCACACATCTCCTATGGAGTTTGAGGAATGAGTGATCATGTCTGATGTGCGCAAAAATCCAGTAGCATTGGCTAATGCTACTAGAGCATATGCCAAAGCCACTAGGTCAAGTGTTCTCTTCTGATAGCTGAGAACGAGTGAACGGTTAAGGAGTTACAGACGTCCAAGCAGGGAGGAGAATTGGTTACAGCATCCGCCCAAGAAAAGTTGAAGAAGGCAATACTGGATGAGATATTTCTCCTTGACATAGTCATGCGGGTGTTGTATGCCAAGTTTGGTATCATCCATAAGGTAGTTGTCCATCTCAACAATTGGCAGCAACAGTGTGCAAGGAGATCACGTATCTTGTCAAACATCCATGCCATTATTGATTACATGTAAACATGGACAATGAGATACAAGGGATCCATGTTTCACTTGCCCAAGATGATGAAGCCCAGAGTGGTCAAGCTAAAGGCACATATCCTAAGTCAGATCCAGAACTATTAAGATCTCTCGTAGCTCATCACTAGTCTATAGGCTTCCCATGCATGGGTGTTCAGGAGTATGGATGTTGTTGTGCACGCACATGTGATCCCATCTATTGGGACACTCACCCAGGCAAGGACAAAGGCACAGGTCCAACTGCAACTTGACTTGTACTTTGAGGAGTTGATGTGCATAGCCACTAGCCCAGACTTGGTGATCCATGCAGAGACCATGTACTAATATGTTGTTTGTTCAACCGCACTCAAGACAATGATGTGCATGTTATGAGATGAGTGGCACAGAGGGGCCCGAGTAGTGTACCCACATGCTATGGAGGCAAGAGTTCATTTCTAGAATGATGTCACCTTAGAGTACACGAACACCATCACAGAATACTAAGCATGGTATCAATTCACTACTGTTGACCACCATGAAGATGTCGAAGAGCTAGTATTCCCACAATTGTCCAAGTCATAGTGATTTCTTGCATGGCTTGCTCAAGCCTATTTTGTCTCACATGGGTACATGTGCAGATTGTATGTAATGTCTAGTCAAGTGCAAGTTCAAGTGTCGATAGTTGGATAACAATCATAGAGTAGATGAAGAGTCATGATGGTAGATGAATTGTCACAGAGGGGAATTTCAAGGGCCACCCCACCCTTTGCTATATATAATCCCTCATATCTCATTGTAAAGGCCTTTGGTCATCCAAGATTCCAATAGGAGTATCTTAGAGAGAGCCTGGATAGTATTGTAATGAGCCTTGGCTTCTCCACTACGCAGAGCTAGTATATCTCTTTGGAGGAGCAAGCGGTACTAACTGTAACGTTCTGGTGTCGGAACTAGTGGTTGGTCATGGTTGTGTTGTATGACTAGAACTTACACCTCTTAATATTACAGAGCCATCATGTTTCATGCATATGTCATATTGTATTTAAGCTATCTTGTTTACTCTAAATGATATATGTATATGTTCGCTTACGCATGCATGTGTAGCTATTTATGTATATGTATGTCTGAATCTTACTGAAATGTGTTGTTGGTTTAACCATCACTTTGGATTGCTAGCTTACTTGCCTTCCATGTTTTGATGCATATTTTCTCGTTTTTTCCCTTCCTAAATATCTTATTTCATGGGTTTCCAAGGGGCGCACTTGTTGGAAATAATACTGAGAGGGGGGGTGAATCAGTATTATCAATTTCATAATATTTCATTTCCATAAACAGATTTATATATGCTACTTTGGTTAATGAAACTTCCGTATATACGCAACTATGTTTAGAGAAACCAGCGTACACCTTGTAAACTTATAATTTAGTCAGTTGATGTTTAATATGTGTATCAAAACCATATAACCAGTAACAGGTACAGTAAAAAACATAACAGACAATCACACACAAGAACACAAGATATAAGGTGGAAACCCAATGTGGGTGAAAACCACCTACTGCAATTTGTCTCTATCTTCTTTTAATAAGAAACTTCTTTTTACAATATTTCTGTATTGGTGTAGTCTTATACCAGTATGCAAGCTTCTACCTGCAGAAGGCTACAACCTTCTCTCGTTCTCCAGCTTCTCTTGGAAGGGAGCCACAACCCCCTTAGCTCTTGTACTAGCTGATGTACTAGTACGTAGGTGCTCACCTACAGAAGGCTACAACCTTCTCTTTTCTTCCAGGGACCACGTTTCATAAATTTTCAGAGCTACTTCAATATGTAGAACCTGTGTACATACGCTTCTATATGAAGGCAAACCTACATATACCTTGTTTTGAATTTCCGAACCACTGTGTATACGTGCCTTTGCAATACTAAACCTACATATAGATTTCTCTTCAAGCCTTAAGATCTTGACCCATCAATAGAACTTATCCTTCTTCAAGTGCTCAGGTTGCTCCTTGATTCAGATCCAGCTATGCACCATAACCCAGTGACCAGTATTCTAGATCTTGCTCTACACAAGATATTCACTACTTTAGTGCCTTTGCCTAATGATCTCCTCCTCCTTTTATAGTCTTAGGCCTTACTCAATACCATGGTCCAAAACCACTTAGAAGCAATACCTTGGACCAAATACCTGGGGTCAACACTTCAGTCAAAATACCTTGGATCAATACCACGGGTCAAAATACTAGGGTCCAAATACCATGGACCAAAACCAATTTTTCCAACATGTACGCGCTTTTCCTTGCGTGAAAGTGCGTGTATATGCATATGTTCCTTCTGTACTACTGACACACGTGTATACGTGACTTGGTCAAGGGGAACCTACATATATCTCTTTTCCTTCATTCTGAGAGCCTGAACTGTGGTTTGTCATCTAAGTGAGTTGCCATCAAGGACAACACATGTGCGATAGTGCCAAACCTGTGTCATAATGCCAAAAATCTCCCCCTTTGGACTTGATGGCAACCTCAAGTCATTCAAAGTCATTCTTCCCCTTTCTCATCAAGGCCAAAGGGTTATGCTCCCCCTAAGTACATGTTGAACTTTTCGGATATGCTGAAGTATACAGTTCATGCTCCCCCTGACTGAAGGCAAGGTCTGCAAAAAGATGTTATATAAGAAGAACATGACTCTATACATCATAAATGACCTTCCTATCACTGAAGACTCATACATATATCCATCTCCCAACCAAGTGGGGATATACTAAGATTGACTCATCCACCCAACCAAGTGGGGATACACCAAAAGTTTATACATGATAAAACAAGAACCTTACATCATCCATCCCAGGCATAGTGGGGAAACAAAATAGGTTGTTACATGACCTTGATAATAAAAGATATACATGAAATAGAGATGAAATATCTAAAACAAGACTATGATAGTCATCAACAACTATCATCAGTAGCATTTGTCAATCACCATCCAGACCAGCAACCATGAAATCCCTCTGCACCTGTTCCACCTAAATCAACAACAACTGTGAAATTATACCAAGATCTTCTAAGGTAATGCCAACAATGATAATGCATCATTAGAAGTATATGGTCCCCCTGAACTTGTGCCAGATGATCATTGATAGACCCATATCAGACTCTTTTCATACTGAGTCTGGTCCACTAATATTATTCAAACCAACATATATGCGGTTGTATCCATATAAACCGGCGTATGTACGCAGATACGCTTCATGAAACTCGAGTACAACCACTGCTCTCTGAAATAGATAAGTGTCAACAGCAAGATGATGCATCAACTACTCCCGAATTTTCCCTGAGGTATTCGAATGTCTCTCTGGGCAGTGGTTTGTTGAATATATCAGCAACTTGTTCCTTGGAGGGAACATACTCCAATTTGACCTTTTGTCCAAGCACTTGTTCCCATAGAAAATGATATTTGATAGGTATGTGCTTGGTATTGGAATGCATGACTAGATTCTTTGAAATACTGATTGCACTTGTATTATCACATAGAATGGATATGGGTAGAGTACATGTGATCTGAATGTCTTGCAATGTTTGCATCATCCAAAGGAGTTGTGTGCAACAAGATGCAACAGCCACATATTCTACTTCAGTTGTAGATAATGCAATTGAACTTTGTTTCTTGATGAGCCAAGACACTAATCTGGAACCCATATAGAATGCACCACCACTAGTGCTTTTTCTATCATCCATGCTTTCTGCCCAATATACATCTATGTATGCATGAAGTGTAAGATCTGTGTGCCTAGGATACCATAAGCCAAAATTCTGAGTTCCTTGATTCCTTTAGATTTGCTTGGAATCTTCCAACTATTCCCACTACATGCATGATGTCTGGTTGGGTACCTATTAGATAGAGCAGATTACCAATCATGGATCTGTAGGTTGGTTGATGTACTGCTACTGATTTATCATTTGCGTAGAGGTTGCATCCTATTACCATAGGGGTACATACTGGCTTAGAATCTTCCATGCCATATTTCTTCAAGATTTGCTTGAGGTACTTGGTTTGTGATAGAAAGATACCATCTTTATTTTGTTGAGGTACTTGGTTTGTGATAGAAAGATACCATCTTTATTTGTTGAACTTGTAAACCAAGAAAATATGTGAGCTCACTAAGCAGGGACATTTCAAATTCTTTCTGCATTACCAAAGAAAAGTTGTGACTCATGGTTTCTTCATTGCTACCAAAAATGATATCATCAACATACACAACAAGTATTAGCAATTTATCATTGTCAATTTTTATATATAGATTGTTATTAGCTGATCCTTTTGAAAAACCTTGTTGATGAAGGTATTTGTTAAGATGATAATACCAGGCTCTTGGAGCTTCTTTTAGACCATAGAGAGCCTTTCTGAGTCTCTATACAAGTTTGGATCATTTCCAAGGATGAATTTGTCTGGTTGCTCAATATATACTTCTTCTTCTAGATCTCCATTAAGAAATCCAAATTTCACATCCATTTGATATACTTTGAACTTCTGAAAGCTAGAAAGAGCAAGGAACATTCTTGTGGCTTCAAGTCTAGCAACAGGTGCAAGAGTTTCTTCAAATTCCATACCTTCTTGTTGAGCATACCCTTTACAAACAAGTATGGCCTTGTTTCTAATAACTTCTCCATTTTTGTTCAGCTTATTTTTGAATATCCATTTGGTTCATATGACATTCTTATCATGAGGTCTGGGAACTAATTCCCAAGTATTATTCTTTTCAATTTGCTCAAGCTCTTCATTCATAACCTTGACCCAACATTCATTTTTGCATGCTTCATGTACATTTTGTGGTTTTATAGAGGAAAGCAATGCTAGATAGCTTGAAGCTTCTGTAATAGTTCTTCTTGTCTACACACCTGCCTCTTTCTGTCCCAAAATTTGAGTCTCTGGATGATTTTTTAGAACATATCTGGATGGATTCTTTTCTTCTGCCGTTATTTTCTCTTTTGGTGTTTCATTGGTTTCTTCTTCTTCAACATTAGTCTAATTTGATGTGGAAGGATAATCCTCATCTTCTTCCCACTCTTCAGTTTTTACCAGCTAACCACAACATCAATACTTTCAACAATTTTCCCAAGTCTTTTATTATAACACTTGTATCCTTTTACTCCGGGAAGAGTAAGCAAGGAGAATGCCTTCATCTGCTCTAGGTTCAAACTTGCCAAGTTTTTCATCAATCCTTTTGATATAACATTTGCTTCCAAAAACTTTGAAGTATTTTACAGTAGGAGTCTTACCATACCAAAGTTCATGAGGAGTTTGAGTGTTGTTTACCCGAACATTCGTTTTGTTGAGAGTGATGACAACAAATGCAACTTCACCCCAGAAGGTTGCACGAGTTCTAGACTCATCTAGCATAGCACGAGCCATTTGTTGAACAATTCTGTTCATCCTTTCTACCACTCCATTTTGCTAAGGAGTCCTTGCAGTAGAGAATCCCTCTCTTATTCCATGTTCTTCACAGAAGTCGAAGAATTCATCCGAGGCAAATTCCCCTCCTCAATCAGATCTGAGACATTTGATTTTGCGATGTGATTCATTTTCAACTAAAGCTTTCAAGGATTTTAAATTTTCAAATGCTTCATCTTTATGCTTTAGAAGTCTTATCCAGCACATTCTGGAAAAGTCATCGGTGAACGATATAAAGTATTCTTCTCCACAAGGTGACTTTTTCCTTGATGGACCACATAAATCAGTATGGAAAAGTTCAAGCAGCTGATTAGCTGATCCTTCTTTCTCAGGGGAATGTGTTCTAGTTTGCTTACCAAATTGACATGATTTGCATATTGTATTTTCTGTAATTTTGATGTCAGGAAGATCGCGTACAGCCTGGAATTTGCATGCTTTCCTTATCTGAGGGAAGCTTAGATGCCCCAATCTTCTGTGCCATGGCTACTGTTCATCATTTTTGCTTAGATAGCATTGTTGCTATCCTCCCTTGAGTATGTATAAATTATTTGGAGTTCTTATGCCTTTGATCACTGTTTCTCTTATATCAAGCTCATGAATAACACATCCATTTGATCAAAATACTACCTCATTTCCTTGATCACACATTTGACTAACACTCATAGATTATGCTTTAAACCATCAACATACATAACATTCCCAGCTTTGACCTTTTCTTTTAAGAGAACAGAGCCTTTACCTTTTATGACTACAGGGGTGTCGTTTCCAAATGAGACCTTCCTTTCCTTTTCTAAGGCACTATATGACTGAAGTTTTTCTTTATCATTTGTCATGTGTTTTAAGAATCCATTGTTGATGTACCATTGATTTTCTAGTCCTTCTGCATATAAGGCTATACCACATCTTTCCGTTTGTGGTTGTTTCGTTTTCCAAATTTTGGGACCAATTAAATCTTGCTCCTTCTGAGATGTTTGCCAAAATTTACTCCTGCATTCAGAGTCTTCATGACCGAAGTTTTTACGGATAGAGAATTCTATTTCATTTTCAAGAACAGAAAAGTTATTGTAGGTCCTTTTTATGATCCCAGTCACATTTTTTTGATTTCGTGCTTCTCTAGTCATGATCGTATTGTAAGCAATACATTGAGTAGCTTTGTGTTTAAACTTATGACATGAAAAACATTGGCCATTAAAGAAATTCCTGCGATTATTAAATCTACTGACTTGATGATTGTAGTTTCCATTAACATTCATTCTTGAAGCAAATTGAGAATGATTTACCTGTGGTTGGTTGTAGCTTTTGTTCATCCTTGAAGTAGATTGAACCTAATTTACCTGGTGATCTGCTTTAAACCTCTGCTGATGATTGTCAACCTGTTCATTTCTCCTTGCTGCATCAAGATAGCTTTTGGAGGTTGATGGCTTCTATTCTTGAGATGGTTCTTCAGCATATCCAAGACCTGTCTTTATCAGAGTAGAATGCTGCACTTTGATAATTTCATCTAAAGTTTCTGATCCTTTAGTAAACTTAACATTGAGAGCTTTTGTTTTCTCAATTTCTTTTCTTAGACCCACAATTTCACATTCTAACTTTTCATTGTGTTTTTTCCTTTCAGCAAGTTGGAATGTAAGAGTATCTATAATCATACTCTTTTCTTCTAAACAGATTTTAAGTTTAGAAATTTCTTCATAGAGACCATCTTCATCTAAAGCATCTAAGAAATCATCATCTTCAAAAGCCATCACAAGTCTATAATCATTAATATTTTCATCTTCATCACTATATGATAAACCATCACTATCTTCATGCTTCTAGTAGCTCTTCTTATTTACACTTTGTTTTCTATTCCATTTTTCTGATTCCTTACCTTTATCAAGCTTATCTTTGTGAGGACATTTGACAACATAATGACCTACTCTTCCACAAGCAAAACATTTGAAAGGTAGTTTACCTCTGAATCTTCCAGAACCTCGTTGAAGGTTCTTGACAAAGTTTGATTCTTCCTCTCGTTCTAACGTATGTCCTAACTCATTGAGCATTCCTTTTCTTGAAGCTTTGAATGTGGCTTCTCTCATATCTGATGGACCCCCTTTTCTCATTTTGAAAGCAGTTAGGATTCCGTGCAGCTGTGACATAGTAATACTCTAAAGGTTCTACTTTTCTTCTAGGGCAGAAACTTTTGATTCAAACTTAGAAGACAAGGATCTTAAAAACTTTTTAACTAAAGTAACTTCTTTTATCTCTTCACCCAAGTTTTTCACGTGATTAAAAATATCACCTATATGTAGGAAATAATTGGCTACACTTTCATCATTGTGCATTGTGAGAGTTTCATATTGAATTCTAAGATATTGTATTTTTGCATGTCTTACCCGATCATCTCCTTCATAGCTTAGAATGATTTTGTCCCATATTTCTTTGGCGGTTTTGAGCTGCATAACCTTGACGAATTCTAATTGTGATAGACTCCACAATAGAGTTTTGATAGCCTTTGCATTTGTTTCATACTTCATTTTACCTGTCGTATCTATAGGAGTTGCTGATGGAAATGTGTATCCTCCTTCCATGATATCCCAAACTTCTGTTCGAAAAGATTGAAGATAGGTTGTGGTTCTTACCTTCCAATAGATGAAGTTGCTCTTATCAAAAATTGGTGGCCCGATGGATGCCTCTTTTTCGTAGTTGCTCATGATGATAGATCTTCCTTCAAGTGATCAAGCTTCTTCTTAACGACCTGCTCTGATACCAATTTTTGGAAATAATACTAAAAGGGGGGGTGAATTAGTATTATAAATTTAATAATATTTAATTTCCATAAACAGATTTATATACACTACTTGGTTAATGAAACTTGCGTATATACGCAACTATGTTTAGAGCAACCAACGTACACCTTGTAAACTTATAATTTAGTCAGTTGATCTTTAATCTGTGTATCAGAACCATATAAGAAATAACAGGTATAGTAAAAAATAGAGCAAACAATCACACACAAGAACACAAGATATAAGGTGGAAACCCAAAGTGGGTGAAAATCACCTGTTGCAATTTGTCTCTATCTTCTTTTAATAAGAAACTTCTTTTTACAATATTTCTGTAATGGTGCAGTCTTATACCAATACGCAAGCTTCTACCTGCAGAAGGATACAACCTTCTCTTGTTCTCTATCTTCTCTTGGAAGGGAGCTACAACCCCCTTAGCTCTTGTACTAGCTGATGTACTAGTACGTAGGTGGTGACCTACAAAAGGCTACAACCTTCTCTTTTGTTCCAAGGACCACATTTCATAAATTTTCAAAGCTACTTCAATATGTAGAACTTGTGTGCATATGCTGCTATATGAAGGCAAACCTGCATATACGCTGTTTTGAATTGTCGAACCAGTGAGTATACGTGCCTTTGCTATACTAAACCTACGTACAGATTTCTCTTCAAGCCTTAAGATCTTGACCCGTGAATAGAACTTATCCTTCTTCAAGCGCTCAAGTTCCTCCTTGATTCAGATCCAACTATGCACCATAACCTAATGACCAGTATTCTAGATCTTGCTCTACATAAGATATTCAATACTTTAGTGCCTTTGCCTGATGATTTCCTCCTCCTTTTATAGTCTTAGGCCTTACTCAATACCATGGTCCAAAACCACTTAGAAGCAATACCTTGGACCAAATACTTGGGGTCAACACTTCAGTCAAGATACCTCGGATCAATACCACAGGTCAAAATACTAGGGACCAAATACCACGGATCAAAACCAATTTTCCAACATGTATGCACTTTTGCTTGTGTGAATGTGTGTGTATATGCATACGTGCCTTTTAGACTGCTAACCTGCGTGTATACGTAGCTTGGTCAAGGGGAACTTGCATATATGTCTTTTCCTTCATTCTGAGAGCCTAAACTTTGATCTATCATCTGAGTGAGTTGCCATCAAGGACAACACCTATGCCATAGTGCCAAACCTGTATCATAATGCCAACAGCATCCACCTCACCCTCCGTGTGTTAGAACTACTCATGCACCTTCCTTGACTTAGTGCATATGTCACACCATTGCAGCCAACAGGAACATTTTACTTTCCTCCGTGCAAAACTGCAGTCAAGGCGATATCGTACGACCCACTCTTGGGACTCCTACACCAAACGGTCTGAGGTCTAATTGGGACTTCTTACCGGGGAGATCCCATGACATGTTGGTGGCTCCAGCACCGTCAACATTTCTGGCACTAGAAGGAGGTCCATATGACAAGCTGCATCCTCGCATCTTATTTTGAACCTTTGCACATCTATCATGGATTCTGTTACACTTACACCTCCAGAATGTTTTTTGCATGCCGAACCTCTCAACATCACAAGGGAGTTTTTGATCTATTGTCCTAATTCACATATGATGGTGAAGGTGATGTGGCATGGCCTTTGTTCTTACGAGACTTCCTTTCCATGCTTGACAAGGAAGACAGATGTTTTGACGAGCAGGCTAGCCTATTGCTTGCATACACACTTCGTGAATCCCCACTAAAGTGGTGCTACATCCTACCAGCTGACAATGTGCACTCACTCGAGCATTTCTATGATCTCATTGAAGATACTTTCCATCATTTTGATCCATAACATATTGAAAAAAAATGTTACAGCAATGGAAGGCCTCGCATGAATCTCCTATGGATTTTTGGAAACGCCTCCATGTGTTGCAGTTCCAAGCTCCGAAAATCCATATGGAAATTCCATATCTTTGGGATAGATTCGAATACTATCTTAACAAATCAGTCCATCCCAAGAAGAAGCTTGAGCCCAAGCCTCACTCAGCATACTTCAGTGATGGATCTGCATAATCACGGATCGACACATTCATTGTCACAAGTGACTCTCTGCCGTCCCCTCATCAAACAATTCCCCCACTACAGAGTGATGCAAGAGAATAGGTAAACACATTTGTTCAACTGTCGCATCCTCCCAACATCACTTCACTTAATTTTCACGCAAATTTGGTTGTGATTCCATTGAGTTGTCACATGCATTTTGTACCGCAACCTCCATATTCGTACTCGGATGATCCTCCAAATGATATTGTCTTGTGTTCTTCCATTCCAGACTCTACACTTGTTGTGAATGAGGATCAAGCCATCGACGGAGTTGGTGTTGCACAACCAACATGCGTTGTCATTCATGAAGAGTATGACTGGGAGCTTGAGCATCAACACTCAGTGAAGGATGACTCCCTTATGTCGAAGCCTCCTCCGTTCTTTCCTGACATATTTGTTGAACCTGCCATCCATGATTTTGCATGTGTATTTCTATCCATAGATGCACCCATTGTTCATCACTTGCAGAACACATTAGATGTCAGTCCATCATCCGACAATGGAGAGGACCAACTATTCATTGAAAATCCGCTTGACTTTTCGTCTGCCTTTTCTAGAAACATAGAGGGTGAATTTGTCTGCTTCTCATCTACCCCTCTGCTTGATTCATCAGATCATGAGGATGCTGATAAAATCATTGATTTTGTTGATGGTATTTTTCATAATCTATTTACTCCCATATTCAATCACGATGACGATTCTGTCATAGTTGATTTTTCGAAGCCACCTGTTTATGATGATCTATCTGTCAATGAAGTTGAAACCCCCCAGACCGTCAAGGCACTTAAGCCCAAGATGATGTTTATGTCAAGCCCTCGTTGTCCTGAGGTTGGTTTCACTTCCAATCAAGGAATTGTTGAAACATTTGAGGCTCCTCATCACTCATCTGTATGTATTGAAGATCCATCTCACACATGGATCATACTTCCTTCACTCAAACTACACAATCCCATCACTCATGCATTGGAGGAATCTTACATAGCAAGAACATGTGCACGACGCAAGTTGTCTTTGTTTCTTTTGTTTTCTTTCATGTATAGTCAAGACTATGTGTATGATTCACAGCTGAACGTAGTGTCGCACAACACTATGACATGTCCATAGACTGTATGTCATGCACCTGCAGTCACTTATGTTCCATGGACACTTTTAAACTTGGAGTGTGTTTGTATTCATTGTTATATCTTTCATGTTTGTTGGTTCGCACAACTGTGTTGTTCGAAAACCATGCCTTCACCAACATGGGTCAACTAATGCACCGACAGTTGCATTGGAAGTATCACTTCACGTGATCAGGCCATGCACCATTAGCTTAGGAGTAGGAGTAGTATTTGCTTTTGGTTGTTTTCTTGCATGCTTGTTTGCTTACTTACCTCGCATGTTTGTTTGTCTGCTTGCTTGTTTTCTTACTTGCTTTTCTTTCACATTTACTTCTACTTTTGCTTTGTTTTGTATTTGTTTGCTTGTTTTGTGCTTGTAGGTTAGTTTCGCATGAAACCATGTGTGACTCTTGAAACAAGCTCGGTAAAGTACAAGAGGACTTGTGCAGTTATTAATACTTGGTTATATGTCATCCTACCTCTGCATGAAGAAATTGTTATCCTCATTCCATGATATGGCAATGGAAAATACGTACTATTCGAAGTGAACTTTGGTGAAAACACAACGCTTGCACACTAACTAGTATCACCTACTCTAGTCAGTTGTTTTTGGTTTAATCCTTGTCAGCTCAATCAAGTAGAGTAAGGTGAGTGGTAAAATGTTACCAGACACTTTAAAGGTATATATAAACTACTTCTCTGAAGGAACAACCTCTTCTTGTCTCAATAAGTCAAGATCCTTATTCCGCCTCTGAAAAGAATAAGTGTTATGCACATGTAATGAAAAATGAATGCTGAACAATAAAAATGAAAAAGAATAAGGCGAAAGAAGAGAAAGGCTTCTTGCACAGAGAGGTGATGCAATTAACTCTATTGGGGTAATGACTAGGCTCACTGTGTTGAAAATGTGCAACAAGAAATGTTAAATTTAGGATGTGCTAAAAATAGACCTACTAAAAATAGCATGTGTAAAAATAGTAGTTTGGCCAGTGAGGTCATTGGCCACATTGGGTGAGAGGTGAAACCGCTAAAAATAGAAAGTTCTAAAAATAGCATTTCTGGGTCCCTTCCTATTTATAGCAGTCCCTAGTCTATCTATAGGAAGTAAAATTAATTTTGGTCTTAACAGCAATTCGAAATATTAATTAATTAATTCAGTTGAGTTAATTAGTTAACGAAATTCGAATTTTAAGTCTTTGTGAGAATTCACATGAGTTGTCCCACTGATTAAGGAATTTATCCTTAATTTCCTCCACTGGTTGAGGAATTAAGTATGAGTTCTATAATGAGAGAATCAGTTGACTTAGTTCTAGCTAGTCAAGTCCAGTTAGATTATTTTAACAAGTTGTTAAAATAATAAAATATAGTTTGTTAATGCTTGCGTGCATGTGACAACTATTATTTTAGATAACTGAGGATTCACTCATGGATAATTGTTGCATGTCAGTTCTATCAGAGACCCAGTTGAGATCAAATGTTGGGACAGTGATTATCAGATGCTGGATATTTCTAGTAAGTATTCCTTGAGAGAAGACCTATGTGATAGGAGAATTGGAGACTTGTGGCCTATTATTGAGTCCTAGTTCTATGATTTTCCCATCCTTCAACTATCTAGTGGTGGTTCAACCTCAGTTGCTCAAGCCCAGCTCCACAGACTTTCAACCTCCTTTTGCTAATTTGTCAGATCCTCGGCGTTACTTATGACCCTTATGCTGGTAGGTCTTCGCCGAATAGGATTTCTTTCCATAGGCCACTAGCAGTTCTAATCCGACCGCAGGACCGTTCTGAAAGCTTGTTATCAAGATCGATCCCATAGGCCGAGGTAAAGACAAGGGTAGGAGCACCAATCGCAGGTGAATATGTACTTGGAACTAGATATGGAACCACGCAAAGGTCCGAATAAATACCTCGGTAGGTTTACTTATGAATTCTGGCAGGACCCCGCTCAAAAGCCACTTAATTCATTCTGGTATGCCCATGCGAAGGTGATAGTTTGGCTGTTGGAAGTAGCTCCTTGTATGGCTGGTTCATATGCTTCTAAAACCCCTGCCTTTTTCCTAGTCCTTGACTCGGAGAGCATGGCTTACTTTGTTCTATATACCTTGATGTTGCTTTGACCATCTCTCGCTGCTTGGTCAACAGAATCTTCTGATTGAAAATCATCATAGTACAGAGAGAGCAAGATAGCTATTGAGCTGATCCTTTTTGTATGTTGAAGAGGATTTCCACTTGACTGATAATACAATGTTGGGGTTTTATGCTGGTGCTCTCCCCATTGATATATCTTATGTTATGTGTGATTATTTCTCTTGATCAGTTATGCATGCTTCTACTTGATGTTGCTCATGAATTCAATTATGCTTCCACTTTATGTTTTGTAGAAGTAGAACAAGTATTATGCTTAGGAAATTACATATATCGGTTTGTTCTACAGGTGAAATTTCTACATGGTATTAGCGCACAGGTGATCAAGCAAGAACAATATACTAGCAGGAGAAATTTGAAGTTTTGGATTTCAGAGATCTGTGGTTTGTGCTATTTGAATCTTTGATCGGAGGATCCATAGTAAGATGATTTTTACACCAACGTTTCGAATCCCAAATGGGATCCATCATCAGGGCAAAGAGAAAGATGATAAAAAGGAGAGCCAGAAGGAGGAAATAAATACTCAAGAGGGAAAGAGGGAAAGAATGATGAAGGAGCAGCAGCGCAGGTCGGCCAGGAAGATTAAATTTATTTATTTATTTATTTATTTATTTTTTTTTTTAAACAATATTTTTAATTATTTTATTTTTATTATTTTATTTTTATTTTATAACAATCATTTAATTTAAGAATTGAAAAAAAAACAAAACTTATAAGCTAACTAACAATTAAATTAATATCTAATACATAATATTCTAAGGCTTAAACTAAAACAAGGGATATAAAACTGAAATTATTAATATTAAAACCAAAACTTAAATATTAATAGAATAATCATAATAATAGAAAATCAAATATATAAAAACCTAAATTATATAGTAAGAATATATTATAAATATTAATACTAGAAATTATTATTATAACTATTAATACCTAGAATTAATACCATAGAATTATTATTAAATTAAAGAATAATTAATATTATTATAAAAAAAAAAAAAAAAATTATATCAAATAACAAAACTATTTTTACCTAAGGACTAAATAACTATGTTAATAAAACTAAAACTGTAAATAAAAATTTAATACTATATAACATAAACCTAGAAATTAATACGAGAATGCTTCAAATTATTAATAAAAACCATAAAACCTTATAATAGAATTAATCATAAAGTTAGTAATTTAATATTTATAAAACTTAATCTTCCTGGTCGACCTGTGCTGCTGCTCCTTCATCATTCTTTCCCTCTTTCCCTCTTGAGTATTTATTTCCTCCTTCTGGGTCTCCTTTTTATCATCTTTCTCTTTGCCCTGATGATGGATCCCATTTGGGATTCGAAACGTTGGTGTAAAAATCATCTTACTGTGGATCCTCCGATCAAAGATTCAAATTTGAAGTTTATTATTCGGGATATGGATCTCAAGTTCTTATCACATCTATTTCATCGATGGCTTTCTGTGGCTTGAGGCTTGAGTATGCCCTTGATGGCAACTCAAACTATAGATCTTGGAAGGATCACGTGGAGGCAGTTTTGGAAGATAATGGCCTTAAGGATTTCATTGATCAAGAAGTCCCTAAGCCTACTGACAAGACTAAGCAAGTGGAATGGAGGAAGTGTGTGGCTAGAGCTAGGAGAATTCTCTTGGAGGGAGTGTGAGATCACATTGTATCGAGCCTCCATGGGAAGGAGACTCCGCATGCAATGTGGAAAACATTGAAAGATTTATATCAGAATAGTAGTGATCAGAGGAAGCTGGCAATGAAGGAAAAACTTCGAAAGATCAAGTGTGAAAGGGATGAGACGATCTCTATGTATCTTAAGAAGCTCATCACATGCAGGGATGAGCGTGCAAGTGTAGGGGTCGTGACATCGGATGAGGATATGGTGAGTCTAGCACTCCTTGGCCTTCCTAAGGGTTGGCATAGCTACCAGGACTCGGTGAATGGAAGGGAGAAATTGCCATATTGGGAACAACTATGGTCGAATTTGATGCAGGAGGAGATTAAGCAGAGCACCAAAGACAGTTCTTCATCCATGCATGATGAGGAGAACTGTTCCTTAGTGAGTAAGGAAAAGAAGGGAAGGAGAAGGTTTCTCTTTCTGAATCCAGTTATTCCAATGATGGGAAGAAGGTTGAAAAATTGAAAGTGCAATGCTTTCATTGTCATGAGCTGGACCATTATGCTGCAAATTGTCCACGAACGAAATCCAAGGAGGGTTCCGAGGAAGGATCTAAAGGTGAGGCACTTTCTTCATAGTTTGAGTTGGACTTCACACTCTTCGCATGCATCGTTTCATCGCTAGTGGGAAGTGGTCAGTTTCTTGACAGTGGAGCTTCTTTCCACATGACCGGTGACAAGAGTTTGTTCATTACTTTAGAGGAGAAAGATCTCCAGATACTCATAGCGATGCGTAATGATGAGAAGTATAGTGTCTCAAGTGTAGGCATGATTATTTTTCATAGGGAGCATGGATCTTGCCTTACCTTCACCGATGTCAAGTATGTACCAAGACTGAAGAGAAACTTGGTGTTGATCGCGATGCTGGAAGACAGAGGCTATGATGTAGTCTTCAACAAGGGAAAGGTTTTCATTAGACACATCATCACTAGACCGCTGAAGCAGATTAGTTCGCGGGTCAAGAACCTGTATGCTCTTGAGGTTCATGATGCGTGCAAAGCCTTGAGCAGCAAGGCAACTGATGGAGACTTGGTGGTTGAGAGGGAGGGTATATTACCTCTCAACATGTAGAGCCAGAATAAGTCTCAGACGATTGTGGAGGAGCCACGATTGGTGCAGTAGCTTTAGGAGGTTGTGGAGCAGCCACAACAAGGGAGGCTGAGTGGAGATCGAGTAGAGACATCTACTCAGGCAAAGACCTCCAATAGGGGGAACTTAGAGCCAGGTGGGTTGAGGGATCACATGCAGCCATACCTCTAGGTAGGAGGTGGGGCAATATAGAGTGATCATCCCAAGGAGGAGGGGCAGGATCCTTGAGGTACCCAACCTCTTGGATGAGACCTTGCTATAGGAGCTCTAATGTGGAGTAGCAGGAACTGACTGATTGGGTAGAGACAGATGCAGATGGAGCAGCAGCGAGAGTGACAGTGCAGGGAATCCCAGGATAGTGCATAGCTAGTAGGTTGCAGCAATGCGAGAGGCACACATGTTTTGCATAGTGCTAGGTGGCAGAGAGAGGTGTGCAATGGTGCGAGATGCATGGAGATGTTCCAGTAGCACAGATGTTAGAGAAGGAGCACTTGTTAGCAGCAGGTAGAGCTTCAGCATCAGAGTATGTTCCTAGCCCAACAGAGTGGTCAGTTGGGAGTTTTTTTGTTCTAGGTGTTGTTGGAGCAAGTGGACCAGGTAGATGTGTTGCATGCATAACATTCCAGAGTTACGGGATCGAGTTCAAGAGAAAGCCTTTCTTGTTGAGAGGGAGTGTTGAAAAATGTGCAACAAGAAATGTTAAATTTAGAATGTGCTAAAAATAGACCTGCAAAAAAAAGCATTTCTAAAAATAGTAGTTTGGCCAGTGAGGTCATTGGCCACATTGGGTGAGAGGTGAGACTGCTAAAAATAGAAAGTTCTAAAAATAGCATTTTTGGGTCCCTTCCTATTTATCGCAGTCCCTAGTCTATCTATAGGAAGTAAAATTAATTTTGGTCTTAACAACAATTGGAAATATTAATTAATTAATTCAGTTGAATTAATTAGTTAAGGAAATTCGAATTTGAAGTCTTTGTGAGCGTGCACATTAGTTGCCCCACTGATTGAGGAATTAAGTATGAGTTCTATAATGAGAGAATCAGTTGACTTAGTTCTAGCTAGTCAAGTCCAGTTAGATTATTTTAACAAGTTGTTAAAATAATAAAATATGGTTTGTTAATGCTTGCATGCATGTGACAACTATTATTTAGATAACTGAGAATTCACTCATGGATAATTGTTGCATGTCAGTTCTGTCAAAGACCTAGTTGAGATCAAATGTGGGAAAGTGTACTATGAGATGCTTGGATATTTCTAGTAAGTATTCCTTGCATGGAGAAGGACCTATTATAGGAGATTGGAGGACTTGTGGCCTATATATTGAGGCCTAGATAGTCCATGATTTTCATCTTCTGATTGAAGATCATCAAAGTACAGAGAGAGCAAGATAGCTATTGAGCTGATTCTTTTTGTATGTTGAAGAGGATTTCCACTTGATTAATAATACAGTGTTTGGGTTTTATTTTGGTGCTTTCCCCAATGATATATCTTGTGTTATGTGTGATTATTTCTCTTGATCAGTTATGCATGTTTTACTTAATGTTGCTCATGAATTCGATTATGCGTCTGCTTAATGTTTTGTAGAAGTAGAACAAGTATTATGCTTTAGGACATTACATATATCGATTTGTTCTATAGGTGAAATTTCTACACGCTGGCAATAGAGTGATGCTTATGTTCCTACATGACTCCATCGAGGTACTGTCTAGGCCTGCTGGCAACGGAGCAACACCAGAGATGAAACTAAAACTCTAAGGACTATACTACTTGTGCACCAATATACCCTTCAACCCTAATCGAAACAACTGTGTTGGCTTGGATTGGAATGTGTGTCGACTAACCAAGAGCTTGGTAGATTCTATATCTTACAATCAAGCAAGTGTGGAAACCAAGATGAACAAAGAATTAAACAATAGTTCCGGAGGTGTTAGTCTTTCTTTTCATGAATAAGGTCCATTAAAAGAGATGGAGTTCTACTAGTGTGTCGCCAGGTGTTGTAGTGGCCACAACCACCCTCCAAAAATTTTCCTTAGCTTCATTTTGGATCGTCACTACCAACCATCCTCAGCAGCATGTCTTTCATTGTCAAGTGCACAAGCTTGAGTGGTTTTCTAGCAGCATGATAGCCTATGCATGATAACTTGTTGCATTCCCCTCATAGGCTGCCTCCCTAGACTTGGCCCAACTGTAGGCTGAACAAATCCCTCAAGAAATTACACAATTCTAGAGGGGAACCAGCCTTCACTCTAGAATTTGTGCAATCCTGACAGGCAGCATGATGGCCTCAAGTATTGCGCAATTTTTCCTGTCAACCTTCCTTGGAAAAATTGTGCAATCTAACCCAGCAGGTCTGCTCAGCCCAGAAATTGTGTAAACCTGGGCAACATTCAGCTGCTCAGCACAAAAATTTTGCAATCCCTCTGGGCAGCTAGCTCAGTTTCCTCCCAAAAACTGTGCAAAAGTTACCCTAAATCAAGCAGGTTGATGCATGAGTCATCCGGTTGACTGGTTCCACCAGGGACCGAGAAAATTTGACTTGCATGCATGGGCTGCTTTTTCTCGAAATAGAAAAAAAGCAACATGCATAAAGCATCCTTAGATTTTAGGGAGCTATTTTTAGCAACTGGAGGTTACATGCAAAGATAGTTTTAGAATATTTCCTCTAAGTGTCGTTTTTTCCTAGATTTGTGGCATGCGCGTTATGAGCATCAAACTTATTTATTCAACCCTTCAAAGCTCACTTCTTCACATAAATCTTGGAGATTTTACATCCCACAACACATCTAGGAGTCTTCAACACATCCAGCTCAGTTATTTCTGGGTAAGTCTTCTTAACTTGTCTTTTGCAGCATTTCTGTCGCTTTTTGTGTTTTGGCTTATATGAGTGTTGTATGCTAGATTTCTGTGAACGCTTGATGTGTTAAATCCCTCTAATACTAGTGTAACCCATTACTGTTATAAGTACAACCCTATTATTATATTTTTGTGCCCATGTAGTCCCCATATTGTTATTATTATGCCCCATAGAAGCCCACTATTGTTATGTTGGCTATGATTATATTATGACCCCTTAGACTCCTATATATAGAAAGGAGGTCTTGTCAATTGTATCATCCAAGAATTGTTCATTTATGTAATGTAAAGGAGGTTGTCTCCTAAAAGAGGCTTATTTCTAAGGCATTTATCTATCTTTTCTATCTTTTTGTGAGTTGGTTTCATAACATTTGGTATGAGAGCTTTGGATTCTAGGGTTTCGCTACTCTAAACAGGTCATCATGGAATTGTCACTATAAAAAAAATTCTGCGATGTTTCAGAAGGTACAAAACAAACCCATTTGAGACGAAATTGGGCTGAACCTTGGGTCTAAATTTTAGATATTGTATCACTATATTTTCGGAGATAGGATCTCAGGAACTTAGGGTTTTTGCAAAGCTCCAAAATTTCATGTAAAACAGACCATCGTGGAATTTTCACTATAAAGTTTTCGCTACGAAGTTTTAGAAGTTACAAACAAAACCCATTTGAGAAGAAATCGGTCTTAACCTTCAATACAAATTTCAGATCTTGTCTCGCTATCGTTTCGGATATATGATCTGAGGAATTTACGGTTTTTGCAAACTCTTGAATTACATTCTAAGAAGGTGACTTTGGGAAAATCATGATAACTTTCTCTCTGAGCATCATATTTAAATTTCATAAGAATTTACAAAAAGAGGACAAACTTTATTTTGTTTGAATATAATTTTCAGAACCTAAGGTTGAAACAGTGACACATGGTACGTCGTACAAGTTCACTCTACTGAACTAGTCTATAATTAGGTCTTTGCAGGAGATTGAGAATAAATATATCTTGTGGAATACAATTGTGATCAGACTTGTGAAGTTAGAAAGAGGACTTAGAGGGATATTACAGGATGCAATTTTAGAACTTGAAGATCCAAAATTAAAGAATTACAATCATTTCAAGATCGAGTTCCTAAAATCAAGAAAAAGTGAGATGAGGAAGTTTGATGGCAAGGATCCGATAAATTGGATACTACAGATGTAGAAATATTTTGATCTACATGGTGTACCACTGTTACAAAAGGTACATATTGCATCTAATTATTTAGAACCAAATCAATTTTTATGATATAAACGGCTTTGTTCTCGTAAACCACTTGTCACGTGGTCAATTTTCACAGAGGAAATGATAGCACATTATGAGGATACAAAGAGAAACACCTTCTTTAGCCAATTGATAAATCTCAAACAAAAGGGTTTAATGGCAGAGCACATTGAGGACTTTCAAAAATTGAATATAAGGATAAATTATATTCTATGGAAGCAAAAGATAAATATTTTATCTATGCCATGAAAGCTGATATTGATGGTATGAAAGCATATTGGAGGAAAGGCATGGAAGATTTGAAGAAAGACATGGAAGGTTTGAAGGAAGGTGGGACAAAACTGCTACAAGAAACGCCTCCTAATGAAAAAAAGGATCAACAAACGTCTAAAGAAGAGGAAATACACCAGGAATCAACCCTAGAAAAAGAACAAATGAGTTTGACCATATCTTGTACTGCAATGGTAGGAATTACCACTGCTCAAACTCTCAAGATAGAAGGAAATATCAAGAAGAAGGTTCAAGCAGTGAAATATCAGGAAGAAAAGCATCAAGAAACATCAAAAGAAAAGGATACTCACCAGGAACCAACCCCAGAGAAAGAAGAAATGAATCCGACCATATCTTGTAATGCATTGGTCAGAATTATCACTTCTCAAACTAAAAATGTAGGACATATGAAGAAGAAAAAGGTAATAGTGTTGATTGATTCCAATAGTACCCATAATTTTATTCATTGTAAGGTAGCCAAGGAATTGAATTGCTTCCTATATCCAGCACCAGAGTGTCAAGTGATGGCTGTAAGAGGAGGAACCATAAATATCTCTAGAAAGTTCCCAATGCTTTCCATTCTAATGGGTGGTGTTGATGTTGTACTAGGAGCCTAATGGCTACAAACCTTGGGTACAATAGCTTTTAATTTTCAAGAAATTTTCATGAAATTTTCTTCGGAAGGAAAGAAAGTTGAATTACGGGGTATCACAGGGAAACAAGGAAAGATAATCATCTCTAACGGAATGACAAAGCTTCTAAATAAAGAAAAACGAGGCGTAATTGCAGCATTATGTTTGCTAATGGTTTCCACATAGAAATCATCTATTTCTCCAGATCTCCAAAAACCCTTAGAAAATCATTCCAAAGTATTTCTGACTCCCAAAGGTCTCCCACATATTAGAGATCATGATCATGCTATTCATTTCATTCCAGGAAGTGTTCCTCCAAACATTAGGCCTTATAGATATCCATATGCCCAAAGGAGTGAAATTGAATGTATGGTTGTAGAAATGGTAGAGGTTGGTATAATTTTCCAACCAAATTTGATAAATGAAGCAAGGGATGACTGGAAGAAGGATGAAGAAGTGTGGCCACTCATTCAAAAGTTGTAGAAGATCCCAGTTCAAACAATATTGCCATAACTTGACGAGGAAGGAAAAATCATATTGGAACCTAGAGCAGTCACAGAAACAAGAACCTGACAGCTACGAAATTGATCAATTTTAGAGTATCTCATCAAGTGGAAGAGCTTACCTGCTAAATATTCCACATGGAAGGACAAGAATTCTATACACGCATCAAACTACTCAAGCGTTGAGGACACAACACTTTTTGAAGGAGAGGGGCATGTTAGGTCCCTATAATACTAGTGTAACCCCTTATTGTTATTAGTACAACCCCCTTATTATATTGTTGTGCCCATGTAGTCCCCATATTGTTATTATTGTGCCCCATATAAGCCCACTATTGTTATTATTGTTCCCTTACATTATTATTGTTATGTCGGCTATGATTATATTATGACCCCTTAGATTCCTATATACAGAAAGGAGGTCTTGTCATTTGTATCATCCAAGAATTGTTCATTTGTGTAATGTAAAGGAGATTGCCCCCTTGAAGAGGCTTATTTCTAAGGCATTTATCTATCTTTTCTATCTTTTTGTGAGCTGGTTTCATAACATGATGTCATTTGCATGCATATTAGCTTGTACTAGCACCATTTCAGTTTTTGTTAGCATCTCACTATTGTCACATGCATGACGTTATTTTGCACGAATCATCATCGATTCGGTCACTCACTTTAGACACATGCACGTTTTTCCATTTTCCAAAGCTTGCAATCACTTTTTGCATGCACGATCATTCACTCCTCCTTACACTCAGTATCACCATGCATTCACTTTCACATTTTCCTTCATTTCCCTGTCGGCGGGTCTGAGCCACCCTTGCCCAGACTTTGCCTCACCAAGACAACATTGTGCAATCTTGAGAGGGAAGGCTCTACCTTCCTCCAAGAAAATGTGCATTTCTAACCAGTGACTATCCTCCAGTCTTTCATTGTGCAATTTTGAGGGGTAGTGACTGCTGGCCTAGAAAATTGCGCAATGCAGTCACTGGGCCTGCAACCGGCCTACAACCCTTGCCATTTGGAATTGCATATTGCGCAACCCTAGAAGCCAGTAGGCATTACACAATTCTACCAGCCAGATAGCCTCCCAGTAGCCCTACTACCTTTTGCACAGTTCTGCAGCTAGTCTCCTGGCATCCCAAGGAAAATTGTTCAATCCATGCTAGTCAATCCTAAAGTATGTTTCATGTCTTTCCTTGAGTTTTCTTTGGTTTTAGTGGAAAGATTTCTTGCCATTCATGTCATCGTGTCTCCAGATCTAGTAGGTGTTTTTATTCCTCTAATCAGTTCAGGATCAATGGCCTCCAAGAGAGTAGGATCAAAGGACAATGACGGAAGCACAACTGGATCAGCAGTTGAGCGAGTGTCTAGATGTTTGCCGATCTATGAAGACACAAAGTTGATTGTAGACAAGGACATCAAGCTGAAATGGAAAGAGGTCAATGATGCATTTGTAGGCGCATTTGGGGAAGACCTCAAAGACCCCCAAGACTATGTCAACATTCACAATTCTGGCTTGTAGATGATTGCATGTAGGTATCCTTTGTTCCCATGTGTGGAAACGATAGATTAGATTGTCTCGCACACTGATCCCGAGATGATGTCATTGAGCACTGTCAGCGGGATGGAGATTGCTACCTTCAGGGGATAGGATTATGAATAGATGTACCATATTTCGAACCCCATGTTCACCATGGAGACACCCTTCAACATACCCAACAGCAATGCCAACTCCATGGATATCTTGAAGAACTCGGTAAAAGAGCCGGCCAAATTTAGGATGACACACAACCAAATCTAAAAGACAAAGATACTGTGAAAGGCGTATCAATACTTGGTCATCTTTTCATGTTATTTGTATGGAAAGGAGAGCACGAAAACCTTCCCACAGAGTTGGGTGATTACGTTCGACCAAATGGCCAGTGAAGGAAATGCATGCAACTGGTTCGACATGTTGGCTCACCGGCTGAAGGAACAAGTAACAAGAGCATGATAGATGCCCAAAAGTCTGAAAGCGGAAATATACATGTCGGCTTACATCTTGGATGCAATCTATGCCCATCAAGAGTTCCCAGGCTTGAAGTGGGCATGGAAATTGGCGGAGGCCTCTGTGCAAACTTATTCTAAAATGTTGTCTGAATGCATCTTCAGAGGAGTTATCACACAGTTGTCTAATCATTTCGTCACCCCGGTGTACAAGATGATATTTAAGGAGGATCCACACTACATTTCAAAGGCAGCAATGGAGGCACTGATTCACATAGTAGATTGGTATGCCTCACCATCCAACACCTTCATACAAATGTACAGTGCGGAGAAACCTCCGCATGTTCTACCGAAGTTTTCCTTGGACAAGCTCGTCATGGAGGAAGTATCATGCCACATCTCAGCAGGATTATCAATTAGGCTACATAGGAATAAGAAGGCACCTTGGCCCACTCTTTCATTGCAGATCAGTTTATTAAAGATACATAATTTCAAGCATGGGGAATTCAAAGCAGAGGAGATCAAGAAATATCCATTCGATGCCCAAAGATTCAATCCATATGACCCGCATTGTTTTGTCAAAGATAACTGCATAAGTCTATAGTTTCAGTGGATCTACAGGGCATGTCATTGGGTGGAGGAAGACCCATAGAGATATTGTTACAGTTTCCTCAGGCCCAATGAACCAATCGACATCATTTTGGAATGGTTAGCAAGGCAGCGTGAAGCAGCATCCAAGAGAGCAGCAGCTGCAGAGGTAAACATACCAGTGCACGACAAAGGCAAGAGGAACATTGTTGACAACATGGATTAGGAACAAAGATACAAGTTTCGAGGAGACCCACTTGTATACAAAGAAACTTTGGCAATAGAGGCCAAGAGGCAACATCGCGACAAGAGGAACACACAAAGGTAGAGAGAAAAATAGAGAATGGAGAAAACAGAGACGAGGTTGCATGAGTTGAAGGAGAAACTCCGGAAGGAACAAGATCTACATAGATAGGAGAAGGAAACATAGTGAGAACAAGTACAACAGGGGGTGCAACATGTATAGACAGATGAAACTACGCCCGTACAGTTAGTCAATTCAATCGAATACCTGTCATGAAGTAGACAGGGTGAGCAATTGCATGAGCAAGAATTTTCTCGAGAGATTTAACAAGCACTTGAGAATATGGATATGGATATGGAGCAATGGGAGTTAGAGCAAGACATCGACCTCATGCCACACCACTAAGAGGTCCACTCACCAACTTCATTGGATCCATAGGTGGAGCAATTCCCAAGAGACCAAGGAGACAATGAAATCCTTGGAGACAATCCATAGGGAGAGATGCACATCATCTCATTCAATGAGTCCCAACATAGAGTTGTGCAATATCGCAGAGTGTTGACTATTAATGATCCCACATCTCCTACATAATTTGAAGAATGACTTATCATGTCTGACATGCGCAAACATACAACAACATTGGCCGATACTACCAGATTATATGTTGAAGCCTCTAGCTCAAGTGTTTTCTTCTTAATAGCTGAGAATGAGCGAATGGCTAAGGAGTTACAGATGGCCAAGCAAGGAGGAGAATTGGTTACATCATCCGCCTAAGTATAGTTGAATAAGGAAACACTGGATGAATTATTGTGCCTTGACATAGTCATGCAGCCATTGTATTCCAAGTTTGGTATCATGCATAAGGAGGTTGTCCATCTCAACGGTTGGTAGCAATGGTGCGCGAGAACATCATGTATCTTTTCGAACGCACATGCTACTATTGACTACATGAAAATATGGACAATGATATACAAGGGACCCCCATTACACTTGCTGAAGATGATGAAGCCTAGAGCAGTCGAGCTAAAGGCATGCATCCGCAGTCAGATCTAGAACTATGAAGATATTTCACAGCTCATCACTAGTCTATAGGCTTCTCATGCACGGGTATTCCGAAGTATTGATGTTGTTGTGCACGCACATGCGATCCTATCTATTGGGGCACTCACCCATGCAAAGATAAAGGCACAAGTTTGACTGGAGCTTGACTCGTACTTTAACGAGTTCATGTGCATAGCCACTAGCCTAGAATTGGGGATCAGTGTAGACACCATGCACCAGTATGTTGCTGGTCCTACCACACTCAAGACAATGATGTGCATGTTATTAGACGAGTGGGATAAATAGGCCAGAGCAGTGTACTTGGATGCTATGGAGGCAAGAGTTCATTTCCAGAAATATGTCACCTTAGACTACATAGACACCATCGCGGACTACCAAGCTTGGCATTAGTTCACTACTATCGACCACCGTGAAGATGTCGAAGAGGTGTTCTTCCAAAAGTTGTCTGAGTCATAGTGATGTCTTGCATGGCTTGCTCAAGCCCATTTTGTCTCACATTGGTACATGTGCAGATTGTATGTAATGTATAGTCAAGTGTAAGTTCAAGTGTCGATAGTTGGATGTAAGCGTCATAGAGTAGATGAAGAGTCACTAATCTGATAATCACCCTATGAGTGATCTTAGTTAAGAATGTATTAAATGAAGGTATTACAAACTCATATGTTGGTGTGTGTGTCTATGTTATTTAAGCGACGGATCGATCAGATTGCAAATACACATACACTTAAAATAGAAAAACAGAAGAGAAATACAGTAAGCAAAGACAAGAACACAAGAAATTAATAAGGAGTTCACCCTATCCTCCAGGGCTACATCTATGGTCCAACTTTCAGTGGTGGCCTTCTTTTATTGTGTCTTGAAGCAGAGAATTACAATACAAGAGCTCAATGTGAGTCTCCTGAAACAGAATTTGCTTGGCAGGGTGGTTCTTGGATGCCCTAAGCCACTAGAGTACACCTACTCTTTTCCTTACCAGCTCTGTGACCTTCTGTTCTATAATGGAGAGAGCCCAATGTGGTGCTCCATCCAGACAAACCCTCTTTGGGATGGCTTGAATCCCTCAAGCTCTCTGGTGCTTGATGCTACCTTCACTCGGCTCAACCCCATGCCTTCCATTTTACTGTTGCTTCATTGTCTTTCTTCTCTTTGTTCTTTCTTTCTATATTCCATCCTCCTATCGGGGTTCTGGTGTCTTTCTACTTTTCCTGTGCATGGCTTTAAGGCCATTCATACCCATGGTTATTTGATTCCTCTTCCACTTACCATCGGATCGCCTACTACAGCTTCACTTGGAGTTCCTTGTTCGGTGTCATCATCAGGCTCACAGGGAGTAGCCACATGTCCTCTTGTAGCTGCGCCAATTCACTTCGTCGATTTGGTTTTTCCGTTATGTTGTGGAATGAGTCTTCTGCCACCTTGGCAGTCAAATCGGATGTCAAGTCTTTACAAACTACAGCGTAATCCCCCATCAACTCTTCTTTCCCACCGGGCGTGATCTTAGCTGTTAGATCTGGGGCCCCTAGATTCGATGCCATACACACGTTTCGCTCGGTTGACTTGGACAATTGTTAGCACGCGATCAGCGGGAATTTTCTCCCTCCTACGCTTGCCACGTGTCAACCGTTGAGTGGGATTGCTCTATTTTCGCCAATTCCGCTTACCGTTTGAGGGTGCCCCCAATCAATATTGCCCGTTTTCGGAGCGGGTCCCACCTTTTAGTGCTTAGCCTTTTTTCCCACGGTTTTATGGCTCCCATGTGACCGAGTGCTTGGGGATTCCACATTTTGAGGGTTTTCGCCGAGTGATGCCGCTATTCGCGCATCAAAACCTCCTCCTTTTCCTGATTCGGGCCTCCCATGGGCTAAATTCGCCTACCGCGTAGTCTCCATGGGCCTTGATCAGCGCACTTTGACCGAGGTCCTTGTTGTTCCACACTGGTTTCCATTGCCACTAGTTTAGAGGTGTTTTTGGTCGCTGTTGTAAATTCTTTGAAGTCCGTCCTGGTACAACCATGGCTTTGTTTATTATTACAAACTCATATGTTGGTGTGTGTGTCTATGTTATTTAAGCGACGGATGGATCAGATTGCAAATACACATACACTTAAACTAGAAAAACAGAAGAGAAATACAGTAAGCAAAGACAAGAACACAAGAAATTAATAAGGAGTTCACCCTATCCTGCAGGGCTACATATCTGATCCAACATTCAGTGGTGGCCTTCTTTTATTGTGTCTTGAAGCAGAGAATTACAATACAAGAGCTCAATGTGAGTCTCCTGAAACGGAATTTGCTTGGCAGGGTGGTTCTTGGATGCCCCAAGCCACTAGAGTACGCCGACTCTTTTCCTTACCAGCTCTATGACCTTCTGTTCTATAATGGAGAGAGCCCAATGTGGTGCTCCGTCCAGACAGACCCTCTTTGGGATGGCTTGAATCCCTCAAGCTCTCTGGTGCTTGATGCTGCCTTCACTCAGCTCAACCCCCTGCCTTCCATTTTGCTGTTGCTTCATTGTCTTTCTTCTCTTTGTTCTTTCTTTCTATATTCCATCCTCCTATCGGGGTTCTGGTGTATTTCTACTTTTCCTGTGCATGGCTTTAAGGCCATTGGTACCCATGGTTATTTGATTCCTCTTCCACTTACCATCGGATCGCCTACTATAGCTTCACTTGGAGTTCCTTGTTCAATGTCATCATCAGGCTCACAGGGAGTAGCCACATGTCCTCTTGTAGCTGCGCCAATTCGCTTCGTCGATTTGGTTTTCCGTTATGTTGTGGAATGAGTCTTTTGCCACCTTGGTAGTCAAATCAGATGTCAAGTCTTTACAAACTACAGTGTAATCCCCCATCAACTCTTTTTTCCCACCGGGCGTGATCTTAGCCGTTAGATCTGGGGCCCCTAGATTCGATGCCATACACACGTTTCGCTCGGTTGACTTGGACAATTGTTAGCACGCAATCAGTGACAGTTTTCTCCCTCCTACGCTTGCCACGTGTCAACCGTTGAGTGGGATTGCTCTATTTTCGCCAATTCCGCTTACCGTTTGAGGGTACCCCCAATCAATATTGTTCGTTTTCGGAGCGGGTCCCACCTTTTAGTGCTTAGCTTTTTTTCCCACGGTTTTATGGCTCCCACGCGACCAAGTGCTTGGGGATTCCACATTTTGAGGGTTTTCGCCGAGCGATGCCGCTATTCACACATCAAAACCTCCTCCTTTTCCTGATTTGGGCCTCCCATGGGCTAAATTTGCCTACCGCGTAGTCTCCATGGGCCTTGATCAGCACACTTTGACCGAGGTCCTTGTCCTTCCACGCTGGTTTCCATTGCCACTGGTTTAGAGGTGTTTTTGATCGCTGTTGTAAATTCTTTGAAGTCCTTCCTAGTACAGCCATGGCTCTGTTTATTATTCTTTATGGATCCAATTCAGATCACGACCTTCCCACTAAAAAGCTTTTGGACCACCAAAAGCTGGTTTCTTTCAAGCATCGACTAAATGAGGGTAGTTTTGTCTCACTTGCACAATCTCAATCCACTCTACATTGCTCAGCTTCGAACCTCTGAGTCCAATCCTGAGGTACTCAACATCTCCCATGTGCATTGTCCCCACCTTCCTGTACAAGACTGTGTCTTCCTGCAATTCATTCAGATATTCAGGTAGCAGGTCATCAATAGGAGGAAATTGACTTTGCTCTTTAGGATCCTCAATTATTGAAGGTTCAAACAATCTCAAGTAATCTACATTTACAATTGAGTAGATGTGCATGTAAGCTGGTAGATCAAGGAGAAAAGCATTTTCACCAATCTTCTCAAGTATCCTAAAAGGTCCATACATGATAGGCTTTAGCTTTTTACCTTCACCTTGCGTTCTATCCTTGTTGATATACAGCAAGCTTGGTCTCCAACTTGAAAAATATGCTCCATCCGATGCTTGTCATGCCTTGCCTTGTATTTGGCTTGGATATTTTCTAGTTGTTCCTGTACTACCTGGTGGATCTCTTGGATCTATTCAATGAACCTAGTTGCCTTGTCCACATCACTGTGTCCATCAACTGTGGTATCTTTACCAAAGACAAAATCCAAAGGAGACCTTGGCATGAAACCAAAACAGGTCTCAAAAGGAGATCTCTGTGTAGAAGAGTGTTTTGCTCTATTGTAAGCATGTTGCACATAACACAAATATTCATCCCAAAGCTTAAGATGTTTGCTGGAATATCCTCCAAGTAACTGTATCACTGTCTCATTAACTACTTCTATTTGGCCATCGGTTTGTGGATGAAAAGTTGTGGTTTTCTTCAGTTGGGTGTCTATCAGCTCCCACAGACTTGACCAAAACTTCCCCACAAATCGGGTGTCTCGATCAGATACAATAGAAGTGGGTAATCCAAAATGAACCCATACATGTTCAAAGAATAGTTTTGCAGTTTGTTCAACTGTAATCTGTTTATTACAAGGTATCAAAAACACATTTTGCTGAACCTATCCACAATCACATATAGATAATCATGACCTTTCCTAGATTTAGGAAGTCCTCTAGCAAAATCCATGGAAACACTTTCCCACAGGTGAGAAGGAACTGGTAATGGAGTGTACAAGCCTAGTTTTCTATTACTGTGCTTGCTTTTAGCACAAATAGTACACCCTTTTACATATCTAGAAACTGTCTCATTCATTTTCGGCCAATAACAAAATCTTTGCAGTTGTGCAACTGTTTTACTCACCCCTAAGTGACATGATATCAGAGAAGTGTGTGCCTCTCTAATTATCTTTACTCTCTTTGTTTGTGGAATGTAGCGTTTCCCACAATGATACAAGAGTTGGTCCTTCACATGATAATCAAATTCTTCTACCCTTTTTCCTTGACTCAAAGTTGCATATACATCTTTAAAATCTATATCTTGAGCATAGTGTTCAATGTAGCTTTCATGTAGGACATAATTATGCTTAAGTATAGTAGATGCATTTATAATGGGTCTAGACAACATGTCTGCAACTTTGTTATGTATGCCCTTTTTATATCTGATGACCAAATGAAACTGTTGTAGAAAACGCATACATTTCACGATTTCTACAACTTAGTTTAGGAGTGTATATATTGAAGTCGTTGATGATCAGTATGTATCATTGTCTCTTTGCCCATTAAGTAATGTTTCCACTTTTTCACCCTCTGAACTAATGCATACAATTCTTTATCATATGTAGGATAGTTAACTACAATAGAATTAAAAGTCTCAAAATGATAACATATGGGTTTACCATGTTGTGTCAACACTGCTACCATGCCACAGTCACTGGCATCTATTTGGATCTCAAATGGTCTTTGTAGATCAGGCAGTGCTAATACAGGTGCTGTATTAATCTTTTCTTTCAAGGTGTCGAAGGCTTTATGATGTTTGCCTCCCCACTAAAACACCTTGTTCAATCCTATCAAAGCATGTAAGGGAGCTGCAATTGAGGAAAAGTTAGAGATGAACTTCCTCCAATATTGTGCTTCTCCTAAGAAGCTTCTCACTTCTGTAGTAGACTTGGGTTTAGGCCATTTTACAATAACTACCACTTTAGAGGGATCTATTTTCAATTCACCACCCCCTCCTATATGACCCAAATAATTTAGGGAGGTTTTTCCAAATTCACATTTGGAGAGTTTAACATAAAGTTTTTCTCTTTTCAAAACATCTAATGTCTGCTTAACATGCTTTAAGTGTTCTTCCCACGTTTTACTAAAAATCAGAATGTCATCCAGATACACAATAACAAAATCATCAAGAAAGGGTTTGAGTGCATCATTCATTAATCTCATGAAAGTAGCAGGGGCATTGGTCAAGCCAAAAGGCATAACCAGCCACTCATACAATCCCTGCTTTGTTTTGAAATTAGTGTTCCATGCATCTTGCTCTGCAACTCTGACCTGATGGTATCCACTATGCAAATCCAGCTTGGTGAAATAGACAGCTTCCTTTAATCGATCTAAAAGATCATCTATGGGAGGAAGGGGATAACGATTTCTGATTGTTATCTTATTCAGTGATCGGTAGTCAATGCATATTCTCCAAGAGCCATCTTTCTTTCTCACCAAAACAATTGGTGACCCACATGGTGATGTGCTAGGCCTGATGAACCCTTTCTCGAGCAACTCCTACCCCTACTTCTTGATTTCAACATTCTCTAAAGCATACAACTTGTACATTCCAATGTTAGGTAATGGAACATCTTGCTGCAAAATAATATCATGTACTATTTCCTTTTTGGGTGGTGGACCTTTAGGTTCCTGAAATAGAACAACATACTCTAAAACAATATTTTCTATATTAGCTTGCTGCTTAGCATTACAACCCTCAAATACATTGGTTTTATCAGGTTTCTTTTCCTTTACAACCATTAGTAAGAATTTTTTGCACGAATTTATCATCCTTTTCATCTGCCCTGAATTTATGAGAGTATAATTATTCTTGAGCTTATGAGCTCTTAGAAAGTATTTGATTCCATCTTTAACAAGTAGATACTTGTTTTCAGCTCTATAGAAAACAACTTTTCTATGATACAAGTAAGGACTTCCTAAAACAATCCCACATATATCCAAAGGAATTATGTCTAACTCAACCTCATATACAAATGCTGACCCAAAAGAAAACTTGAGTTTGCATTGTCTAGTCACTTGTAGTTGTGCTTTATCATTTCAACCATCCTAATGGTATGGTTTCTTGTGAGGTGTAGTTGCTAATCCCAATTTCTTTACAATTGCTTTAGAAATCAAATTTACTTGTGAGCCACTATCAAACAAAGTATCAATCTTTTGATATATGGAAATAACTCGAATGTGGAAAAGCTCATGTCTTTTTCTCTCATGTTCTTCATCAATAACAAATTGAGTAGAATTACTAGTAGATGCTTAAGAATTTTTACCTTTTATACTTGTGGCTGCAATTATTGTTTCATCTCCCGAGTCTGACCCCAAATCTTTCTAAATAGCTTCAGCAGTCTTCTTCTTCTTGCCCTCGAACTTCTTAGGTCTCATCTCTGGATGCAGAATCCAACAGTGCTCATCATCATGCCCATCCTTTTTATAGTGAGTGCATGAAGCTTTTCCTTTTTGTGTAGTGTTAGCCTTCCTTGCTTTCCACTTCTTCTTTCTTTTCTCCTTGCTCTTGCTTGCAGTGGGTTGGGATGATCCCCCAACTTCTAGATTTCCATTCTTTCCTCTAGCCTCTAGATGTGTAGCTTGTATAGATACCTCATCTATATTAGTGGGATTAAACATGAGAATGGTATGCCTCATGTAGCTGTGTAGACCACCAATTTACTTCAAAAGAGTCTCTGGTGAGTCTAATGAGATCACTAGAATCAATGCTCTCTTTCTAAATTCTTGAGTGTACCCTTGCACACTTTTCCCTTTCAACTGCCGAAGAGTTTGCCAACTCATCATGGCTTGTTGCATGTAGGCCAATGGTATAGAACTGCTTCTTAATTGCAGAAACAAAGTCACTCTAGACAGAGATGGTCTTACCATGTCTTTTCATGTCAGCTTGGGTTCTACCTTCCCACCAAACCAAGGTAGTCCCTCCTAGGCGTAGGCTTGCTAGCTGAATTTTGCTTTTGTCAGAGTTGATGTTCTGCACTCTATAATACACATCAATTTGTCTAATCTAATGTTCCAACTTTTCAGAATTTAGCTCTCCATCATATATAGGCAAATCAAATTTAACATCTAGCTTAATCAAAGATGCTTTCTTATTATGCACAGGGCGATTAGGAGGTGTGAGAAAGTTTTCCTCTTTCCCTTTTCCTTTTGAGTGGTCATGGGAATGAGACTCATCTTCTTCTTTATCTTCTTTAGAACCTGATGAATCTTCATCCTTATGCTTTCTAAAGTCCCTATACATTTCTTCTACCATAGACTTTATAGCTAGGAAACTCTCTATGAATTGAGGTTCTGGCCCCACAGAACCTTCCTCTAACATTGTCTTCCGAGGATAGACTCTCCCAATTTCAGGATTAGTTTCGACCAACTCTCCTTCTTCTAATTTGAGCTTTGATCTAGTGAGCATTCAACAGCTAAACCAACATAAGCTTGTCCAACCTTACAACCTAGAGCTCTGATACCACTTGATTTGATAATCACCCTATGAGTGATCTTAGTTAAGAATGTATTAAATGGAGGTATTACAGACTCATATGTTGGTGTGTGTTTCTATGTTATTTAAGCAATAGATCGATTAGATTGCAAATACACAGACACTTAAAATAGAAAAACAACAGAGAAATACAATAAGAAAAGACAAGAACACAAGAAATTAATAAGGAGTTCACTCGAGAGCTACGTCTCCAGTCTAGCTTTTAGTGGTGGCCTTCTTTTATTGTGTCTTGAAGCAGAGAATTACGATGCAGGAGCTCAATGTGAGTCTCCTGAAACAAAATTTGCTTGGCAGGGTGGTTCTTGGATGCCCCAAGCCACTAGAGTACACACACTCTTTTCCTTACCAGTTCTGTGACCTTCTGGTCTATAATGGAGAGAGCCCAATGTGGTGCTTTGTCTGGACAGACCCTCTCTGGGATGGAATGAATCCTTCAAGCTCTCTGGTGCTAGATGTTGCCTTTGGTTAGTTCAACCCTCTGTCTTCCATTCTGCTGTTGCTTCACTATCTTTCTTCTCTGTGTTCTTCCTTTTTGTATTCGTCCTCCTCTCGGGGTTTTGGTGTCTTTCTGCTTTTCCTATGCATGGCTTTAAGGTCATTCATACCCAATGTTGTTCGATTCCTCTTCCACTTTCCGTTAGATCACCTACTATAGCTTCGCTTCGAGTTCCTTGTTCAGCGTAATCATCAGGCTCATAGGGAGTGGTCGTATGTCCTCCTGCAGCTGCGCCAATTCACTTCATCGGTTCGGTTTTTCCGTTACGTCGTGGAATGAGTCTTCTACCACCTTGGCAGTCAAATCAGAAATCAAATATTTACAGGCTGCAGCTTAATCCCCTGCCGATTCAGCTTTCCCATCAGGCGTGATCTCAATTGTTAGATCTGGAGCCCCCAGATCCGACGCCATACGCATGTTTTGCGCAGTTGACTTGCTCGACCATTAGCACACGACCAACGGCGTTTTTCTCCCTCCTCCACTTGCCATGCATCAACCACTGAGTGGGATCGCTCTATTTTTGCCAATTACACTTACCATTTGAGGGTGGCCCCGATCAATACTTCCAGTTTTCGGAGCGGGTCCCGCCTTTTAGTGCTTGGCCCTTTTTGCCACGGTTTTCTGGCTCCCATGCAACTGAGTGCTTGGGGCTTCCCCATTTTGAGGGTTTTTGCTAGTGATGCCACTAATCGCACATCAAAAACCTCCTCCTTTTCCCGATCCGGGCCTCACAGGGGTTAAATTCGCCTCCCATACAGTGTCCATGGGCATCGGTCAGCACGCTTTGATCGAGGTTCTTGTCGTTCCACGCTAGCTGCCATTGCCACTGGTTTAGAGGTGTTTTTGATCACTATTGTAAATTCTTTGAAGTCTGTCTTGGTACAACCATGGCTTTGTTTATTATTCTTTATGGATCCAATTCGGCTTAGTCACAAGGGTAGATGAGTTTTCACAAAGGGAATGTCAAGGGCCACCCCACCCTTTGCTATATATAGTCCCTCATAGCTCATTGTAAAGGCTTTTGGTTATCCAAGCTTTCGTTAGGAGTATCTTAGAGAGAGCTTGGACAATATTGTAATGATCCTTGGCTTATCCACTACACAAAGCTAGTATATCTCTTTGGAAGAGTAGGCAGCAGTGACTGTAACGTTCCGCTGTCAAAACTAGTGGTTCGTCATGGTTTTATTGTATGACTGCAACTTATACTTCTTAATATAATAGAGTCAACACATTTCATGCATATATCATATTGTATTTCAACTATCTTATTTACTCTAAATGATATATGTATATGTTTTCTTACGCATGCATGTGTAGCAATTTTATGTATATGTATGTATGAATCTTACTAAAATGTGTTGTTGGTTTAACCATCACTTTGGATTTCTTTCTTATTTGCCTTCCATGTTGTGATGCATATTTTCTCGTGTGTTTCCTTCCTAACTATGTGCTTTCACAGGTCTCCAAGGGGTGCACTCACCTCACCCTCAGTGTGTTAGAACTACTCATGCACCTTCCCTGACTTACAGCATATGTCACACCCTTGCTACCAACTGGGAGATCTTACTTGCCTTTGTGCAAGACCGCGGTCAAGGTGATACCGTATGACCCACTACTAGGACTCCTACACCAAACGGTCTAAGGTCTAATTGGGACATATTACCAAGGAGATCTCGTAACATGTTGGCGGGTCCATCACCATCAAAAATAACTTAGGTAATATTAATTTTCCTTTTTTATTTTTCTTTTAGATTTCAAACCCCATCTTGGGTCCAAAACCCCTTCACTTGGGTTCTTTTCCCACAAAGCTATTTGTGACCAAACTCGACCAAACCATCCTCCAGATCTGCAGTCTATATTGTAGAGATAAACCTTGCTCTAAGAGTCACAACCCCTCTTCTTCTACGTAGATTTGTAACTATCTTAAGGGAATACATTATGGGCTAAACATGCTAGGATACTATCCTAACTAGGGAATTATACTTAGACATGTTGTAGCGGCTACAACCACCCTCCAAAATTTTTCTTTAACTTCATTTTGGATCCTCCCTACCAACCATCCTCATTAGCATGTCTTGCTTTGTTAAGTGCACAAGCTTCAGTTGTTTTCTAGCAGCATGACAGCTTGTACATGATAGCTTATTACATTCCCCTCATAGGTTGCTTCCTTGGACATGGTCCAGTTGCAGTCTAAGCAACTCCCTCAAGAAATTGCACAATTTGGAGGGGAACCAGCCTTCCCTCCAAAAATTGTGCAATCTTGACTGGCAGCCTGCTAGCCTCAAGAATTGCGCAATTATGCCTACCAACCTTCCCTGGAAAAACTGTGCAGGACTGCTAGGCCCAAAAATTGCGCAGGACTGCTAGGCCCAAAAATTGCGCAATCCTGGGCAGCAGTCATCTGCTCAACCCAGAAATTGTGCAATCCCTCTGGGTAGCTAGCCCATCTTCCTCCTAGAAACTGCGCAAAATTCACCCTTAGTCAGGTAGGTTGTTACATGAGCCATCGGGTTGACTCATTCCACCCGGGACCGAGATGGGATGATTTTTCTTGAAATAGAAAAAAGAAACATGCAAAAATCATCCCTAGATTGTAGGGAACTATTTTTAGTGCTTGAGGTTACATGCAAATATTGTTTTAGAATATTTCCTCCAAGTGTCATTTTTTCCTAGATTTGAGGCATCCACGTCATTAGCAACAAACATTTTTATTTGACGCTTCATAGCTCACTTCTTCACATCGATCTTGGAGCTTGGACATCCCACAACACATCTAGGAGTCTTCAACACAACCAACTCAGCTATTTTCGGGTAAGTCTGCTTAACTTGTTTTTTGCAACATTTCTTTCACCCTTTATGTTTTGGCTTGTATCAGTGATGTTTGCTTGATTTATGGGAATTCTTGTTGTCGTTTGCATGCATATTAGCTTGTACTAGCACCATTTCAGTTTTCGTTAGCATCTCACTGTTGTCACATGAATGACACTATTTTTCACAAATGGTCACTGATTCAGTGACTCACTTCACACACATGCATGTTGTTCCATTTTTTGAATCTTGCATTCATTGTCTGCATGCACGATCATTCACTCTTGCTTACACTCAGTATCACCATGCATTCACATTTTCTTTCAGTTGCCCATTGGCAGGTCTTGGCAACCTTGGCCCATACTCTGCCTCACCAAGAAACATTATGCAATCTTGAGAGGGAAGGCTCATAGCTAGTGATTGTCCTCCAATCTTGCATTGCAAAATTTTGAGGGGAAGTGACTGATGGCCCAAAAAAATGCATAATGCAGTCACTGGGCCTGCAACCCTTTCTAGTTGGAATTTCAAATTGCATAATCCTAATAGCCAGCAGACCAATCTGGATTACGCATTGCATAATTCCAGCAATGAGACAACCTAGATTGCCTTTTGCACAATTTTGGTAGCTAGTGTCTCAGCCTCCCACGAAAAATTGTGCAATCCTTGCCAGTGAATTCCAAGTATGTTGCATGTCGTTCCTAGAGTTTTCTTTGGTTGTAGCTGACAGATTTCTTGCCATGCATGTCGACATGTCTCGAGATCTAGTAGGTGTTCGTCTGCCTCTCAACAGTTTAGGATCAATGGCCTCCAAGAGAGCAGGATCAAAGGACACTAATGGAAGTGCAACTAGAGCAGCAATTGAGCAAGTGTTTACAAGTTTCCCGACCTATGAAGACAACAAGTTGATTGTAGACAAAGACATCAAGCTAAAATGGCAAGATGTTAATTATGCATTTGCAGACACATTTGGGGAAGACATAGAAGACCGCCAAGTCTATGTGAACACTCACAAGTTCGACTTGTACTGGATTTCATGTAGGTACCTCGTGTTCCCATGCGCGGACATGATATATTGGATCGTCTCGTACACTGATCCTGAGATGATGACATTGAGTAGTGTCAGCGGGATAGAGATTGCTACCTTCAGGGCATAGGATTATGAATATTTGTACCATATTTCGAAGCTCATGACCGCCATGGAGACACCCTTCAACATACCGAGCAACAATGCCAACTCCAGGGATATATTGAAGAACTCGGTAAAAGAGTCAGCCAAATTCAAGATGACACCCAACTAGATCTACAAGACGAAGATATTGTGAAAGGTGTATCAATACTTGGTCATCTTTTCATGTCACTTGTATGGCAAAGAGAGCACAAAAAGCTTCCCACAGAGTTGGGTGATCGCATTGGACCAAATGGCCAGTGAAGGCAAAGCATGCAACTGGTTCGACATGTTGGCTCACCAGCTGAAGGAACGCGTAACAAGAGCTCGATAGATGCCCAAAATTTAGAAAGTGGAAATTTACATGTCGAATTACATCTTGGATGCAATCTATTCCCATCAAGAGTTCCTATGCTTGAAGTGGGCATGGACATCGGTGGAGACCTCTGTGAACACTTATTGTAAAGTGTTGTCTGAATGCAGCTTCAGAGGAGTTATCACACAACTGTCTGATCATTTTGTCACCCTAGTGTACAAGATGATATTTGAATAGGATCCACCCTGCATGTCGAAGGTAGCAATGGAGGCTCCGATCTACATAGTGGATTGGTATACCTCATCATCCTACACCTTCATACGGATGTATAGTGCAGAGAAGCCTTCGCATGTTCTACTGAAGTTTTCCTTGGACAAGCTCATCATGTAGGAAGTATCATACCACATCTCGGTAGGAGTATCATCAAGGTTGCACCAAAAGAAGAAGGCACCTTGTCCCATTATTTTTTTGCGGATCGGGTTATACGAGATACAAAATTTCAATTAGGTGGATGTTGAAGTAGAGAAGATCAAGAAATATCCATTCATCACCCGAAGCTTCAATCCATATGACCCACATTGTTTTTTCAAATATCACTGCATGAGAGTACAGTTTCAATGCATCCACGGGGCATGTCATTGGATAGAGGAAGACCCATAGAGATATTGTTGTAGTTTCTCTAGGCTCAATGAACCAATAAACATCGTTGTGGAATGGTTAGTGAGGCAGAATGAAGCAGCATCTAGGAAAGCACCAACAGTAGCAGCAACAGACGTAAATAGACCAACACGAGAGAAAGGAAAGAGGAATATTGTCGACAGCATGGAGGAGGAACAAAGTTGTAAGCTATGAGCACACCCACTTGTGCAGAAATCATTTTTGGAAATTGAGGCGAAGAGGCAATAATGTGACAAGAGGAACACAAAAAGGAAAAGAGAAAAATGGAGAATGGAGAAAAGAGAGAAGGAGTTGGATGAGCTGAATCAAAAACTCTGAAAGGAACAAGAGTTTCGTAGAAAGGAGAAGGAAGCACAGTGAGCACAGGTACATCATGGGAAAACATGTACAGATATATGAAAATGTGCCCGTACAGGTAGTCGACTCATATGAATAGCTGGCACTAAGAAAACAGGGTGAGTAATCGTAGGAGTGGGACTTTTCTCAAGGGATTGAACAAGCACTTGAGAAGATGAATACATATATGGAGCAACAAGAGTTAGAGAAAGACATCGACCTCATGTCTCACCACCAAGAGGTTGAACCACCAGCTTAACTGTATCCAGAAGCAAAGGAATTCCCAAGTGATCAAAGAGACACTAAAATCCTTGGACACAATCCAGAGGGAGAGATGCACAACATCTCATTCAATGAGCCCAACATAGAGTTTTTCAATCTCGTAGAGTGTTGAATCTAGATGATCACAAAAATACAGTAGCATTGGTCAATGCTACTAGAGCATAAGGCGAAGCCACTAGGTCGAGTGTTCGCTTCTTGATAGTTGAGAACGAGTGAATGGCTAACGAGTTACAGATGGCCAAGCAGGAAGGAGAATTGGTTACAGCATCTGCCCAAGCAGAGTTGAAGAAGGCAATGTTGGATGAAGTATTGTCCCTTGACATAGTCATGCGGGTGTTGTATTCCAAGTTTGGTATTGTCCATAAGGTAGTTATCCATCTCAACAGTTAGCAGCAATAGTGTTCGAGGAGATCACGTATCTTGTCGAACATGCATGCCATCATTGATTACATGTAAACATGGACAATGAGATACAAGGGATCCATGTTTCACTTGCCCAAGATGATGAAGCCCAGAGTGGTCAAGCTAAAGGCATGCATCCTAAGTCAGATCCAGAACTATTAAGATCTGCCGCAGCTCATCACTAGTCTATAGGCTTCCCATGCATGGGTGTTCAGGAGTATGGATGTTGTTGTGCACGCACATGTGATCCCATCTATTGGGACACTCACCCAGGCAAGGACAAAGGCACAGGTTTGACTGGAGCTTGAATTGTACTTTGAGGAGTTGATGTGCACAGCCACCAACCTAGACTTGGTGATCAGTGTAGACACCATGTACCAATATGTTGTTTGTTCAGTTGCACTCAAGACAATGATGCACATGTTATCAGATGAGTGGGACAGAGGGGCCTGAGTAGTGTATCCACATGCTATGGAGGCAAGAGTTCATTTCCAGAAAGATGTAACCTTAGAGTACACGGACACCATAGATGACTACCAAGCATGGTATCAGTTCGCTACTCTCAACCACCATGAAGATGTCAAAGAGATAGTATTCCCATAATTTTCCAAGTCATAGTGATGTCTTGCATGGCTTGCTCAAGCCTATTTTGTCTCACATGGGTACATGTGCAAATTGTATGTAATGTCTAGTCAAGTGTAAGTTCAAGTGTCGATAATTGTATAACATTCATAGAGTAGATGAAGAGTCACGAGTGTAGATGAATTCTCACAAAGGGGAATGTCAACAGCCACCCCACCCTTTGCTATATCTAATCCCTCATATCTCATTGTAAAGGATTTTTGTCATCCAAGCTTCCGATAGGAGTATCTTAGAGAGAGCCTGGATAGTATTGTAATGAGCCTTAGCTTCTCCACTATGCAGAGCTAGTATATATCTTTAGAGGAGCAAGCGATAGTGACTGTAACGTTCTCCTGTCGGAACTAGTGGTTGGTCATGGCTGTGTTGTATGACTAGAACTTACACCTCTTAATATTATAGAGCCGTCACATTTCATGCATATGTCATATTGTATTTAAGCTATCTTGTTTACTCTAAATGATATATGTATATGTTTGCTTATGCATGCATGTGTAGCTATTTCTGTATATGTATGTGTGAATCTTATTGAAATGTGTTGTTGGTTTAACCATCACTTTGGATTGCTAGCTTACCTGCCTTCCATGTTGTGATGCATCTTTTCTCGTTTGTTCCCTTCTTAACTATGCTCTTCCATGGGTTTCCAAGGGATGCACTCACCTCACCCTCAGTGTGTTAGAACTACTCATGCACCTTCCTTGACTTAGTGCATATGTCACACCATTGCTACCAACAAGGACATTTTACTCACCTCCGTGCGAAACAACGAGGAGATCCCCTGACATGTTGGCGGCTCTAGCACTGTCAACATATCTAGCACTAGAAGGAGGGCCATATGACAAGCTATGTCCTCGCATCCTATTTTGAACCTTTGCACATCTATCATGGATTCTGTTACACTTCCCCATCCACGATGTTTTTCGCATGCCGAGTCTTTTGTTAAGAATTTACTGCACAACATAAATAATTACTGAGAGAAATAAATATAAAAATTAACCAGCAATAACCATAAACACATAAATACACATGTTTATCCGAGAAAACCCCAAATCCGGGGAAAAACCTAATCATAATGAAATTTCATTATCCTTGGCCAAAACCCTGGCCAATCTGGCCAAATGAGCCTTCACCGCTCACCTCCAGGCCATGCATTACAATGAAGTCCTTCCAGCCTTTTATAGGCTCCATTACATATAATACCACGGGCAGAATACCATGGGTGCACAATACCATGTGCCCCAAAACCATCACTATTTAACCTTGTCAACTTTTGACTCTATCCTGAGTCAAGTTTACCTAACAGTTTGCTTACCATGGCGATGTATGGGCAGCCTGTTTACCCACCGCTTGGACACAGTCTTCTGTGTCAAAGGATCTGATATCCTCCATGCCTTGTTTTAGCCTAGCTATGCCATTGAAGAATCCTAAGGGTGGGACAAAGGCCACTGATTGGAAGGCCAGGTAAAAGGGGGAAGACCCAAGAAGTAGCCCCAACTATTTTGGTGTCAATTCTTGAGAAAGAGGCCACAACCCACTAACCCACTCCACCGAGGAGTCACCACCACCTTGTAGGTTTGTGAGCACTGGATATTCTTGAGACAAAACTCTGAGTTCTGAAGGTGAAGGGATGCAGAGGAAAGGGGCCTCCGTGCCCTCTCTCAAGCTAAAAATACCTTCTATCACAACAATTAGCAGTTGTGGGTCGTCCAGGTCTAATATGGTAACATCCATATCATTCATCAGCATAGTAACCTCTTCCACCCTCATGACTAGTAAATTGGCTACCACCAGCTCAGTGACAGTATGAACTAGACGGTGAATTTGATGCAGATGCCTTCTCTGGTTAGAGAATCAGTTTAATGGTTTAGTAGTTGCTCATCTATTTGAGTGCTAGTTGCCAAGGTTACTCCAGACAGTGTTCCATGAAAAAGGAAAAATGAGGACTGTTGTTGACCGGGTTGAGGAATGTTCCTCCTGGGAAATACTACTTGTAAAATGGCTAGTTCAAACCTTCTACCAAAAAACTAACCCACAGAGACCATATCCTCCCAACTAAACCCTCATGATAGCATCAATAGACCATAACCTCTGGGTCTAAAAAATGTTTCCCCGCCGTTGCAAATGAAGCCACTAGGATGCCCTTCTTGAAATTGCAAAATTATGGAAAAAGCAAAGGATGGAAAACTAGCTCTTTAAACCATTGTTAGAAGATAGATCCATAGGGTCCATAACCGCCTGACTTAACCCTCATGACATCTACATAAAAAATCTTCCCAATCATTGCAAAACAAAAACACAAGGAATAAACCCTTCTTGAAACTACGAAGTTAATGAATAAAGTAAGAAGGGTTTGTTGGTTCCTCCACAGAGAACCGTCGACCACTTCCTCGGGGAATGCAAAACCAAGGGAATATTAGAGGTCTACCTAGGTATGCTAGTCCTACCATAATAACATTACATATTTAAAGCCTACATAAAGAAAGTTATCTACTTGGAATCATCATAATCCAATATCTAGACATAGGGAGCTATCATAAGTACCAAGCCATACTTATCAAGTTCAAGTTTGATATGTGCCACCTATAATTGGGTTAAGTTGATAGTCCTTAAAAATCAGAAATATAATTTATTAATTGGATTTAATGTGAAATATACCATGCACTGATTTTTTTCATTAAGATTCAATAAATTATAGTCACAAACTAAATGGCATAAAATGGAAGTAAACCTGAAAGGATATCTTGGTTCATAGTCTAAGATATTCTACATTGGCTTAATATTGAATGTTTGTAGTAAACTTGAGTTTAATATAAAACTCCATTGTTATTGATAAGGGATTCGTCTCCTAAAAGAAGAATGTCCTTCCACTTCACCTTTTAATGCAAAAGTTCAAAGTTTAAATTCCTTTGTCTAACTTCTTAACAAAATACCAGTACACCTTGTTGTGCTTTATTGCTCCTAGGATTTGGATAGAGGGTTTCTTGCTTCTTTCTAGTCAAATTGGTATACATAGTTTTTAATAGAATGTAGAGGAAACCCCCTAAATATTGGCATATAAGGAATTCCCTAGATGTCACAGACATATGCAAGGTTTTGAGGATACATGAGTAGTTCCTTTATCATGATCAAACTTAAGCATTGTAATAGACATATCCTTAAAAGATTACTCATGCTAGCTCACAGTTCTCATCCACAACAATATTTGTTTCATGTCCCCTTTCCTAGTTTCCCTAATTATGTTGATCTTCCAAACCACATTCTATCATTGTTGCATCCATCACAGATGAACACATGCCATTGCTTTAGTACAAGTTGGTGTTCATGTTTACTATAGTTGATCTCCTTGGGATAATTTACAAGAAGTTCTTTGATTTCCTTTTGCAACCTTTAAAAATGTGCATCAGTAAATGGATAAGCACTGGATCCATGAGTGGAAATTGCTCTTTTGAGATCTTTTTTCATATTTTTCCCATTTGGAATGACCACGATCAAATATGGAATGCCTCTAACATGGAAATACGATGAGAGATCCTTATTAGTTTTATCTCCAAATGGAAGAGCTAGCCATGGAACACCTTTGTTGTAGTCTTCAAAAGCCTCTTTATCTTGTTGAATAGAAATGAAAACAATCTCAAAATATTCTCCTCTTTATTTGAGTTTGTTGTAAACCTTTATAAGCTATAGTGTCAAACTTTGGTAAGGAGGACACCATTGGGAAGAGAAATAAAGACCAACTATCAATCCTAAGAACTAGTTGAGTCTAAATCACATTCTCAGTAGCTATATTCAGTTTTCGATTGATAACATCCATAATGATTTACATAAGTTATGATGTTATGCTTTAAATTTAGATTAATGCTTGAGTCTCTCTGCATTATTAATATCAATTACAACAATCTAATTTAACATAATATCATAATCAAATAACAAATTATGGTTGTTGTTGGATTACATACTGTTAAATGAATGTATATGGAATGTTGCTTAAAAGAATTGCATCATAGCATGATAACTTCACTATGTAGATCTCCCTACATATCCAATGCATTGGTAACACACTCTAAGTGAGGCCTTCCTTGCTTCAATAATTGATAATGCTAATGCTAGACTGGTATAATGTTTATTGGAAACTTAAGTGGGCCCTAGTTTACCAATTAGAACCATTAAATGGTTATTTTGTTGGGACCACAACATCATTTTGAGGCCTTAGAAAAATGAAGGAATGACTGGATAATCCAAAAGTGGAATATTGTTTTGATGATAGAAAGAAATATTTGCTAGCAAGGAAGCCCCATTATGGTCTTGGAGATTGGAAAAATTCAAGGAGACATTCATGTATGAAGACATCTTTGAAATTTTATGTATATATTTTTCTAGTGATTTTGTGTGCATGGTTGCATATGCTTGATGAAGCCACATGTCACCATTGAAGATACAAGAAGACAAGTAAGTCAAATGCTAAACATAATAACTTTGGAGAATTGTCATCACTTAGTTAATCGAGTAATATACTTTTGGGGAGAGCAGACAATGGAAGATGCATTGTACCTAGTTTGTAGTAGAATTGTACAAGCTATATGAAAAATCTAAGGACCAATTTTAGAAGGGCTTTTGAGAGAGATTGGTGAACTAGAACCCTACTAGGATAAAAGTGATGTTGGTGAAGGAAGAGTTTTTTCCTACTAAACCACTTAGCATTTTGTTCTAAAACCTTACATTAAGGAATGGGTTATAATGAGGTTGGCAAAGATTCGAGCTCAAATGACCAAATGACCATGTAGGACACAAATTCTTACGAGCAAGTTTAACAAGATTTGAGGAAGTAGAGATAGCTAACTAGTGGTGGTTGAACGATATGTGAGCAAATCAAGAAATCTATGAGGAGTTATAAGAAAATATTAGTGAGGAAGGGAGTAGTGAAGTGAGGATGAGACAGTTGGAGAATTTGAATGGGAAAGGTGAGTTAGATAGCTAATCATTGTGAAACAAAGGTTTGGTGATAGGTATAGCTCAATAAGGAGTAGTATTCAAGGCCCCTCAATTAGGTTTGATGAACACACTGGAATGGGGTTACGAGATATATGTGATTAAAATGTGACAGGTTAGATGCAATGTAGAATGAGATTTTGGAGAGAAAGAATCAAATGAACTGATTCGAAAGAATATCCTAACAAAAACATATGTGTCTCATACATTTAGGGAGGTTGAGAACCTAGTATTGGTCATGGCACTAGACATTAGCGAAGTTGGCCTTGTACCAACACCACCCCTTATGCTTCTTAAATACAATTAGTTAAAAGTACACTATCTTATTAATAATTGTTCAAGTCCACCTAGTATTTAGCTTACTTATGGAGGAATAATAGGAATTAGAGGAAGTAGTTTAAATAATAGTGCAACTTGAATATTAGGAGTAGAACCATTGGGAGCTATAGTTATTTAGAGAAAAAGATAAGAGATTAATGAATTTTAATACTTGTGATTTTTTGAATTAAAACCTAGGAGCATGTAAGAGAAATAATATTAGAGTGGTGCATTATTTAAAAAATTTACTCATATGTAATTGCTTTGGAAAAAAAAAAGCATAATGATCCACATACATTGATATAAGAAAACCCTAAAAATGTCACTCTTAAAATTTCTTGTGTAGTTACCTAATATCGTTCAAGTAAAATATAGCAAATATTTATGTTAGTAATGGTGTGATCAACTTTTCCATTCTCTTAAAGGAACTCTTTCTAGACATGCACCCCATCAAGCATAAATCATCCTAACATATAGATTTTAAGTAATATAAATCATCCAATGGATATCCTCAAAATAATTCTCACCTATACCCTTGGTGATGGTGTAAGGATCATATTAAAGTGGTACACAGTTTCTAAGGGAGTTTTTTAAGTTCTCTTAATGCAGTTCCATCCATAGCTTGTCCCCAACTTGAAACTTATGCAAACCCCAATGGATTGTGTAACTACTTGTAATTGGAGTTGGAAACCTTCTAAAAAATATCATGACCTCATCGTTAAAAATTGTTGGATACATTCCTTAAAATTAGTTTCTTTTCTCATCTCATTCCAAGCATGAGAGGTATATTCATGTGTTATTCCATGAATATTTCTACATCAATTTTTTCCCATTATTGGGACACTAAGCACATCTGAAAAGGCTTGTTCCTAATAGAAATATGAAAAGTTATGTCAAATTTCTATTGAAAATATGGAAGGCTTTCAATATGTTTGTGTGGACACTCACAATTGAATATTCTAAGGACATCTACAATAATCCTATTGACTACCTTTTATTTATTGATCTATGGATGGAAGGCAGTAGATTTGGTAAAGCTTGATCTCCATCATGGACCAATGGTTATACCAAAAAATATTCAGGAGCCAACTATCCCTATCAGGAAATATGATATTTGGAAACATAAAATGAACCCAAATATTCTTGAAGAAGAGCTTATGAGTGGATTTTGTTGTGACACTCTTCTTAAAGGGTCTCAAATTTCCCATCCAAAGGAAGAGATCAACAACAACAAAAACACATTCATTAGCGTTCCCGACTGAGGAAAGACAGGACATAAAATCCATGGGAACTAACTCCCAAGGATTATATGGGGTAAGAAAATTCCTACAACTAGTGGATGGCCATTTCCTTTGGCAGAATATAATTCTTCCACTGCTTACAGGCCTAGGCAATATAGTGCAACTCATTGTTATAAATTGGGTATCTATGAAACCCGTTATAAAGTGTCTAGCTATGATATACCGTCGAACATCCATTTTCATGTGGGCACCATATCGATGATATGAATGTTTGGCTCATAAGATCCTTATTGTGTAACCATTCACCGATGAAAGCTACTTCAATGACTTGGTTGGATTCCCAAGCTACAAAAAATGTAAGGCTATCTATGAGGGCATGACAACTAGGGAGTGCCGAGGTGTGTAGGGAATGGAAATATGTGCTAACACATGCTAGATAGTTCCAAGCCATGTTATGCATGCAAAGACATGCAAACTAATAATATGTGCTAGGTGTTAGGGTGTGGTGCCAACACATGTTGGGGAGTGTTAGGGAAACACAGGGGAGAAATAGTTTCAATTGCATGGAAATTAATGAATAAGAGTGTGCGATAGGGAGTGCTAGCAAGTTTTAGGTGTGCTAATGATGGAGTGACAAGGTATGCTAGGAAGTGCCAAAGCATGATAGAGTGCTAAGAAATCATGCCAAGATGCTCCTAGTCTCAGGATGTTCCAATGTGTGCCAAGGAGTGTTAGGGAGTGCAAGTGAAACACAAGGGAGCACTACATCATAATGCATGGAAATGAATGAATAAGAGGGTATGATAGGGACTGTCAGCGAGTTCCAAGTGTGTTGAGGAATGACAAGGAATTCTTGGCAGTGTGAGGGTATGTTAGAGTGTTAGGGTGGCATGTGGCCAAGATGTGTCAACACGTGCAAGGAAGCGTTATCTGGGAGTGCCAAAGAAATACAGGGGAGCACTGCGTTGAAATGCATGGAAACAAACAAATAAGAGTGTGATTGGAAGTGTCTGTGACTTCCAAGTGTGGTAAGGAGGAAGTGACAAGGTATGCTAGGAAGTGTTAAGGCATACCAGAGGCCAGAGTGACATTCCAAGATGTCATATGTGCTATGATGTACCAACACGTGCCAAGGAGTGTTAAGGAGTGTTAGGGAAACACAATGGAGCATTAGGTCAAAATGCATGGAAATGAATGAATAAGGGTTTTTGGTCAAGAGTGTCAACAAGCTCTATATGTGCTAAGGAGAGAGTGACAAGGTATGCTAGGTAGTGCTAAGGAATGCTATAGTGCTAGGGAGGCATGCCAAGATGTGACAAGTGTCACAATGTGGCAATGCATGCTAGGGCATGTTAGGGAGTGTTGAGGAAACAAAAGGAAACACTAGGCCAAAATGCATGGAAATGAAAGAATAAGAATGTGTGATAGGGAATGTCAATGATTTCTAGTTGTTTTGAGTAGGGAGAAACAAGGTTATATGATAGGTAGTGCCAAGGTATGCTAAACTACCAAGGAATGTTAAGAAGTCCTTGTGTTTTCTAGGGAGTATCATAGCATGCGAAGGAATGTATGGGATGCTAACAGATGCCACATAGAGCTAAGGAATTCTAAGACCTGCCAATTACTATGGCATGTCAAGATGTAAATTGTGTTTCTTAGTTTTTCTACGGTCACTATTAGATGTGATAAGCCTTGTCTTGATAGCTTGTTAGGTGGGATGAGTTGAGATTGAACATGAGTAACCTAAGATGAGTTACAGGTAGTTCTTAGGTGAACAAGGCATATGTTGAATTTCCATAACACATGATAATATGGGTTTGGTCTTAGAATATTTGATGCAAACACACTCAATTTCCAAAACACATCTACTTCTCATAACAAAGTCTACACATGTCATGGAATCAACTAGTGCACACAACAAGTCTTAACATTTTCAAACCCTTCTTCATTATATTATAATCTATAATACACTTGGCTAGAGTTCACGTACCAGGGATCCTGTCCCTTTACAATCACATTGATACAAGGAATACAACTAGGGCCTAGTGGTAGTCCTTTGACAACCAATCTTCCTTGAACAAGATAATCCTTAAAATATTTGTTTATGGTGGCCACACAGAGCCCCTTCAGTCCACGTGTCTTGAACACATCTGGAAATTCCTACTACCTCCCATTCTGAAACTCCTCAATCTAGATCTATCAATGAACTAAACACTGTTAGGTTACTGATCTTGGTTCAATTTTTTTTCCCTCTATCTACCTTCTTTTTCCTTTAAGGTCTACAACCCTTAACATCTTTGATAAGATGTTCACAACTCCATTTAGTCTGCCCACTTTTTCCATACTGCTAGTCCAAGATGACAAGTCTTTGTCTATGGAGGTTTCCCTTCTTCTCACTAACTCAATCCTCTACAATATAATGAACTAGTGATAGTTGGCTAGCCCACTTGAATGTTACTTTAGTCCTTCAAAATTTTTGTGTCCTTCGACCCAATACACCTACCCTTCTACCAGTCTTGTTGTCATTCACATGTACATGACTTAGGGATCTTCTTTGACAGTCATCTAACAACCTTCCAATGGTACTTGGATTTCCATCAATTTTCCCAAACACATTTAGTTATTTTACTGATCTAGGGCCTAAAACAATTCACTCAAATAGGTCTCTTCAAATCTTCCATCTAATTGTGATTTTATTCCTCTCAAAATCACTATTCTTGTGTACCAAATTATTTGTTGTCCAATATATGAACAAATCTGAACTACCCCTCTTATCATTCTTCTAACAATGTGTAGATCACTGAACTAGCATAACAAATCATCGACTAATATTCCATTGAATAACTATTTATAACCTACTTCAAATCTTTGTACAAAACTCTATGGACAATCCACCAAATTCAACTCCTCTTCATGTCAATCCATTTCCCATATGGAACATTTCTTTTGCTTAATCATCTACTCATGCTCCACCCTCCCTTAGGTCTTCTATATCCATACATACTTATGAAAACTATATTCCATATATTCGGTCTATCTTGTATAGATAGACCTCGCTCTAAGAGTGAAGACCCCTCTTCTTCTAAGAAGATTTTTCATAGACTTAAGGGCATAACATACGGACTGAACATGCTAGGAAATTTCCCTAACTAGGGCATTATACTTTTGTTCTAATTTCTATATAATAAAACCTATCTACCAACAGAAAAAAAAAACTCTTGCCTGCATAAGAGACTTAGACTAGCTCATATGGATCCACAGATATTGGACATTTATTTGGTTGAATCTTGACCTAAACTTCAGATCTTTATGACCCTAAAACTACGGTTACCTTAATCAATAGTACACCTACGACAACCTATGTTATAACCATAAATTCCAATGAATACCATTCTCCATTTGTGTTGTTCTTTGTCACAAACCTTGCGACCTACTAACCACCACAAGATAAGGTCTCAAACCTCTCTATTATTTCAAAATTTTATGCAACCTTCACATAGAAACACCACCGAAATCACATGCCCAAATTATCATGAGTTGCCTGTATTGAGCTTGATTTGCTATGAGAGAACAATCAATATGCCATCCTACTTCCTATATTCAACCCATTAATATATGTGGCATTCATGTGAATTACCACACAATGATATTGCTCTTGGTGGATGATCATGGCCTCCCTTTACCAACCCTTACTCAATGCTCTAACTCTTCCTACTCTAGGAATTCATCTCTCCTATCCTCCTTGATCAAATGAGCTCCTTCTCACTTGACTTTACTCCCTTCATATTAAGGACTCCTTAAATAATGTTTCCTAGCTAGGCCTCTTAGGAACCCTCTAGAACATATAGGTTTTATCCACTTAGACCTTAGGAAATATTAATTTTCCTTTTTAATTTTCTTTTATATTTTAAATCCCATCTTGGCTCCAAAACCCCTTCTCTAGGGTTATTTTCCCACAAATCATTTTGTAACCAACCTCATAGAAACCCATCTCACTAGGCTTCTGGAGTACCCCCCAAGCTACAAAATTTAATAACATAGTCTATTTGTGGTAACAGTAACTTGCTCAAGCTCTTCTAGTCAAACGAGGACATGGTTGGGTTCCCAGGTTGCAAATAATGTAAGGGTACTTGTGAGGGCATGATAGCTAGGGAGCGTCATGGCATGCCAAGGAATGAAAATTCATGCTAACACATTTTAGGTAATGTCAATGCATTTTGAGGAGTTTTAGGGAGTGTCGAGGCATCACAGGGGAGAACTAGGTCAAAATGCACGGAAATGAATAAATAAGAGTGTGGTCGAGGGAGTGTTCGTGATTTCAACTATGCCATGGATGAAGTGTGTTAGGAGAAGTTCGTAATAGGATTTGTAGGAGGAAGCCCTATGGTTGTGATGAGGGGAGTGAAAGAGTAGTTTTAGAAAGAGGGAGGATTTGTGTTGGGCACAACACTGTTTTTCCTTTAGCTATTATTTTTATATCACATGTGGTAGCATTTGGCAAAATTCTCATGTTTTAAACTATTTTAGACAATTGCATATTGTATATTATTGCATATAAGTTTTGGGGCACTCTGCTTCTGCCGAATTATATCTTATGTCTCTTGTCCATCTTGTGGTTCTTGCAAACTCTCAGTTAATGCTCCACTATTTATATGAATTGTGTAGAAATCATTATGTATATTCTAAACTAATCATGAAATTTACTAAATCACAAGACTAGAATATACTCTGCTGATATGAAAAAGAAAATTCACAATCAAGATAACATATCATAAACATGCATAGACATTTATCACACATACAAAAAGATTTATCTAGGGGAAAACAACTACTTAAAACACACCTAATATATGTTGTTTGAATAATACTTAGAGGGCGGGGGGGGGGGGTGAATTAGTATTAGCAAGTGAGTAATATTTAATTTCCATATTCTGATTCATATATGTTATTTTAGTTAATTAAACTTGCGTGTATACACAACTATATATAAAGAAACTAGCGTATACCCTATAAACTTATAGTTTAATTAATTCTTCATAAGTTGATCATTAAGAACCATATAAACAGTAACCAGGAGTAGTAAAGATAGATCAGATAGTCACACACATGAACACGAGATATAAGGTGGAAACCCGATATGGGTGAAAACCACCTGCTGCAATCGTCTCTAACTTTCTTTTTAATAAGAAACTTCTTTTACAATGTTTTCTACTAGTACAGTCTTATACGAGTATGTAGGATTCTACCTGCAGAAGGTTGCATCCTTCTTTTGTTCTCCAGCTTCTCTTGGAAGGGAGCTACAACCCCCTAGCTCTTGTGCTAGCTGATGTACTAGTACGTAGGTGCTGACCTACAGAAGAATATGTTATCACTCATGTTTCCTAGAAGTTGTGTAAGAGGAAAGTATACCCGAGGTAACCACAAACCAACCTTTTAGATGCAGAATCTAGCCACTCTACATCCAGAGAGGGGTCTCTCTTTATGATTTATCTTTGTTCTTAGAAGGTTTTAGGCTAGTTATAGATTCAAGAGTTTGTTTTCGGAAAATGGTGGAATCCACAAACTAAGGGCAAGATTGAGAGCTTTCAGTCCATTGGGCTGTGGAGTCAAAGGATGGCTTTACTGGATTTCTATTCTAAGCACAAGATGGTATTACAGGGAAAGATAGCTAGACAGAGAACAATCCTTAAAATTTAAAGTGGATGGGATGAATTTGAAGGGATGAAAGGCAACTAAGAGTCTTTCACCATGTCCAAAAGAAGGAAATGAAATGACTACAAACAAAGGGCAATGAAGAATCCTTTGTTATAGTAACCAACGGTGTTTAAATTAGTAAAGCAAGAGCATTTAAGAATTCATGCTTATAACTAATTTAGAGGAAAACATCACGAATAATAACATTTGGAAACATAGTACAATTAAGCAAATTTTGTTTCAATCTCTTATGCAAATTATTCAAGAATGGATATGATGGTATTATGTGTTTAATATTAGTAAAGCAAGAGCATTTAAGAATTCATGCTTATAACTAATTTGGAAGAAAAAACCGAGAATAATAACATATAAAAACAGAGCACAATTAAGCGAATTCTGTTCCAATCTCTTATGCGAATTATTGATAAATGGATATGATGATATTATAGACTGATATAAAATTTAAGAGAAAGGGTAGAAACACTTATTGAACTGCTGTCCAACACATGAATCCTGCAACAAGTCCTGTGCTTTAAATCCTCATCCAGCC